>JAUMHN010122604.1:0-23966 GCA_032360265.1 Heliamphora ciliata
GAGAGAGAGAGAGAGAGAGAGAGAGAGAGAGACAAAAAAACCACAGTTGGGTGGAAAAAGAGGGCATCGCTGGAGGCGTATGGTGGTCGGCGGTGGGTAGCAGGGGTGTTGCGACAATGGCGGTGCCATGGCTGTGTTCTTAGGTGGTGAACCGGGAGAGAGAGAGAGACCACGGGAGAGAAAGTAGAGAGAGATGAAGGGGAGGAGAGAGAGTTCGATGGTCGCCGGAGTTGGGGCTGCCGGAGCAGAGGTGTGGCGCTGGCGTTAGTGCAGTGGCAGTGGGTGATTAGTGCTATAGGTGGCCATGGTTGTGGATGGTGCTGAGTCGTGGTGGCGCGGTGTTGCGCTTGGTCGCACTTTCCCTCAACTTCTTTTTCTCTTCTTTTGTTGCATAAGTTTGCAAGCTTCCGTGATTAAGCTCTAGACCCATTTGCCTTTGTTAGAATTTTTAGCTTTAGTGTATCCCTTTATTTTCTTTGTTTTAGTATTTCAATTGGCATGCGAAAGCTTTACAGAGACGAGGTATTTATAGAAGATGTAAGGTACACCTGTCCCTGATACGTGTCCTCTTGCATGAGTTTACTTGGACAAGTGTCCAGTTTAAGGGGTTTTTATACCTTACGAATTTTTCTTTTATGTAAAATTTTTAATTTGAAATATTCCAAAAATTTCAAGATAAACTTTTATTGTTATTTTATAAATTATCGTGAAACCAAAATTTGGATAAAAATTTTCTAACCATATAATAAATTTCTTATCTCGATTTTTGATTTTTTAAAAAAATTTAATTAGATGTAAATTTTTGAGCTTAAATTTTGAAATTTAATATAAGGTTTTGTTAGGAATTTTATTTAAAAATTTTCTACTAATTTATTATTATTTATTTATTTTTATAATGAACTGTCAAATATTATTTTATTATAAGGAACTTATTTGATTGGGCCAGAAAATTATAGTTGACACATGCCTTATTTCTACTAGTTGCTAAGGTACAGGTTATTACAGAAAACATGGACAAAGTAAATCCTTCTTTCTTGGGTACCATTTCATTTTTTCCATCATGCGTCACCTAGAAAATATTAACATCTATTAACCACACTAGTGTGAATTTAAAGAAATCAAGATTTCTGGTTTGCCATGAATTATCAAAGTTTAACTTTATATAATTAGAACCTCGTTACTTTATACCAAACATCATACTGATTTCTATCCTTATTCCTTCTAACCCTTGGTATTTTACCTGCCTCTGAGTCGAAACCTTTCGATGTATCCTTATCATGGATGTTGCTAAAATGAAAAAAAAAAGTCATTTTTTTGAGTCTTTCCTTATGCATGATATAACAAGTGAGTTGGAGTCCGAGTCTGTTGAACTTGTTTTCACCGAGTCTGTGAACAGTATTTGTAACAACGAGTCCACCGGGAATGCGTATGTTAGCATACCGAGCCCCTTTCGTCTTAAGTCTTAGGTTGTAACCCCTCTTGATATCAATGAAATAAAATTAGATTTTTCTTGCCTTATTGTGTCTCAAATATTTTGTCTTGATTCTGAAGATTTTAATGAATTCAAGAAGGATATCCCCCAAGAATTAAAACTTTTAATCAAAAAGGAAGAAGAAATGCAAGCTAAACCTACAACTAAATAAACTATTCTAATAAATCTTAATAATGAAAAAGATTCACAAATGATTCAGGTTGGTTCCACGCTATCTTTAGAGAAATGTGAACAACTAATCTTTTTATTAAAGAAATTTAAAGATATTTTTGCATGGTCCTACGAAGATATGCTCAGAATAGACCATGACATTGTACAGCACCAAATTTCCCTTTTTTTCGATCCCGAACCTATGAAGAAGAAGCTCAGAAGGATCAGGCCAGATTGGGCGCTCAAGGTTAAGGAAGAAGTCACTAAGCAGATAGATGCCAAATTTCTCATAGTTACAGAGTATTCAAAGTGGGTTGCCAACATTGTCTAATACCAAAGAAAGATGGAAAGATCTAACTATGTGTTGACTTTAGAGATCTCAAAGGACAACATTCCTCTCCCCCACATATATGTATTGGTAGACAACACCGCCAAGAATGCACTCTTGTCTTTCATGAATGGTTTCTCAGGGTACAATCAGATTTTAATAGCACTGAAAGCCTGAGAGAAGACTACCTTCACGACACCTTGGGCCACCTATTGTTATATGGTCATGTCATTCGGACTAAAGAACGCGGGAGCAACTTATCAAAGGGCTGCGCCCTCGTTATTGCATAATATGATACATAGGAAGTAGAAATATACGTGGATGACATGATCATAAAGTCCAAAACCTGAGAAGGGCACGTCGTCGCACTAAGAAAGTTCTTTGAGCATATCAAAAAGTACAGAATGCACTTGAACCCATAGAAGTATGCCTTCGGAGTTATAGTAGGGAAGATGCTCAGATTCATGATCACACAGCGAGATATAGAGGTAGACCCGTTAAAGATCAAAGCCATCCTCAAACTTCCCTCTCCAAGAACTGAGAATGACGTAAGGAGTTTCTTAGGAAAAATTCAGTTCATCAACCGATTCATCGTCAAACTGACCACTACATGTGAACCTTTATTTTGGCTTTTAAAAAAAGAGACCAAGTTTTAATGGGACCAGCAATGTCAAGATGCCTTCGGTGCCATACGAAACTATCTACAAAACCCTCCAGTCTTGTCGCTATCGAAACCCGACAGTCCTTTAATACTATACCTATCATGACTGATTCAGCAATGGGGTGTATGCTCGCACAAGAAGATGAAGCCGAAATAGAAAGAGTTGACTATTACATGAGTAAGAAGATGACCAAATGTGAACGATGGTATACACCTTTGGAGAAAACTTGTTGGGCACTTGTCTAGGTATCCAGGAAGTTACACCATTACATGTTAGCATACCGAGTTTTTCTAATCTCAAGGATAGACCCGCTCAAATACTTCTTTGAAAAGCTAGCATTGGCAGGAAAGTTAGCTCATTGGTTACTTATGCTGGTTGAATTCGACTTGCAGTATGTCACAAGAAATTCAGTTAAAGGGAGAGTCGTTGCAAAGTTTTTGGCCAACCACCCTATCAGCGGAGAAGAAGAGCCCGAGTTGGAGTTTCCTGATGAATAAGTGCCGAAGATTGAGAAGGATCTATGGACCATCTATTTCGATGGAGCCTCGAACCAATACGGATATGGGATAAGGATACTCCTCATCACCCCCGATGACTCCCATATCCCTTTGGCTTTTAAGTTGAGTATTGAGGTCACTAATAATCAGGCTGAGTATGAAGCTTGCTTAGCCAAATTGGAAGCCGTCTTGGAACTAGGGGTAAGAAAGTTAGAGGTTATAGGAGACTCAGCCCTGGTTGTATCCCAAGAAAAGGGAGAGTAGAAGGTTAAAGAAGAAAAGCTGGTTCAGTACCACTGAGAGCTTGAAATAATAATTCCCTGCTTTGAAAGCATGGCGTTTACCCATGTTCCGAGACTACAAAACAATTTTGTTGACGCCTTGGCCACTTTGGCGTCAATAATAGACATACCACCCGGGGTAAGGATGAGGCCTTTGGAGATTCAACAGAGGGATACACTTTCGATCAGCAACATCGCCGCAACCCAAGAAGCTAGTAACAGGCTACCATGGTATCACGACAATTGGAATTTCATCGAGAAGGGAGAATATCATAGCCGAGCCAGTAAAAAGGATCAGAGAGCTATCAGAAGACTTTTCGCACAGTTTATGATCTATAGAGGGAAACTGTACAAAAGAGGATATCCGAGAGTCAATAAGCTTTGCGTCAACACAGAAGAGGGACGTTAGTTAATGAGAGAGGTTCATAGAGGAGTTTGAGGACCTCACATGGGTAGGATAATCCTGGCAAAGAAGATTGTACGCCAAGGATATTTTTAGATGACAATGGAAACTGACTGCCACTTGTTCGTCCGGAGGTGTCGAAAATGCTAGATCCACGTAAACCTTATGTATGTGCCGCTATCTCATCTTTATAACATGACCTCGCTCTGGCCGTTCTCGATTTGGGGAATCAACGTAATAGGGAAGGTTACACCCAAGGCATCGAATGGGCATGAGTTTATTCTCGTGGAGATTGATTAATTCATGAAATGGGTTGAAGCTGCCTCTTACTTAGTCTTAAAGGCCTCCCAAGTAACTAGATTCATCAAGAAAAATCTCATCTGTCGGTATAGAGTTCCACATGAGATAATTTTTGACAACGGTTCCCACTTTCAAGAAGAAGTTTTAGACCTCTTGGAGGAATATAAAATCGTCAACTATAAGTCTCCACCACACAGACCGCAAACCAATGTAGCCGAGGAAGCTACAAATAAGAATGTGAAGAAGTTCCTACAAAAAAATGATAAAGGGATGTAAGGATTGACCGAAAAAGTTACCGTTTGTACTTTGGGAATACCGGACATCAATTAAAACTTCTACCAGAGCAACACCCTATGCTTTGGTCTACTGCATGGAAGCAGTTCTACCTATAGAATTAGAGATCCCGTCTCTAAGAATAATGGCTGAAAGTGATATTCCCGAGTAAGAATGGAAGAGGGATAGATTCGAAGTGTTACTCCTGTTTGATGAAAGGAGACTTAGAACCCTGTTTCACGTTCAAGGATATCAGAGAAGGATAGCTCGGGCATTTAACAAGAAGGTTAAGTCTCGAAACATGAAGGAAGGTGACTTAGTCCTCAAAGAGATCAGAGCTCCAATCTTTGATCCACTGGACAAATTCAAACCTAATTGGGCCGGACTTTATCTCATCAAGACCTTAACGTCAGAAGGCGCTGCCATCCTTATGGATCTAAACGAAAATATTTTTTCTACCCCCATCAACTCAGATTAGCTCAAAAAGTTATACCCCTTGGGGGGGGGGGGGGGGGGGGGGGCTCGTGAAAGGAGGGTGTCAATACTTGATTGTAACCCGAGCCTCAAACTAGATTATAGCCTGATTTCGTTTTTTTGCGATATGTAGGCAGCTTCTGTAAGAAGTTCGGCACAAACCTTTAAGTTGAGATTCTCCCTTTGTAACCATGTTTCAAATAGTAGGATCAATATAAAAACTTGTTTTAAGTTTTTCTAGTAAAATGGTTATATTGTAAGAACGAAAATCTAAAGAAGAAGTTCTAAAAGTCACCATATGCCAAAAGTGGAGAAACTTTCATTAATGAGTTTTACTAATACAGTTTTCAAAAGCGAGAGAGGTTCGCAAGTCCTCACCCTAAGAAGTTAAAAAGGAAAACAAGGAAAATATTGAGGTATAACAAAACAAAGTCAAGTTCTTCTCCTCTTTGCAACCCTTTCTTGTCCTGCCCTACGCTCTATCTCCGTTCGCAGCCAAGCCTTATAACTTATAGATAACCCGTTGTCAAAATTCTCACCAACCGGTATCCTCAGCCGAGAAGACCGAGCTCGCTAGTACTGACTCAAGAAAGGGGCCTAGTGAAGAGAACTGTACAAATGACTCACAGCAGTTTCTGGATAAATTTGAGTACGCCCGAACTGATGAAGAATGCAATCAGGATTATAGAAGGTGGCTAGCTTCAAGCCAACCAACAGGACCCCAGAGTAACCTGCAGTCGCAATAGATATGGAAGATATCTTCAACCAGGAACATAGCCAGGAGATGTCCTCCCCGATTAGAGAACTCAGGTAGTCCTACGAAGCAGCCTTGGTGGAGCACAAGTGATAAACCTGATGATGAGTGAAGGTTTTCACGCTGTAACTGTCAGACATGGTCTTCTCTAGTGGATTCACTTTCTCCATCAGCTAAATCTAAGAGAAACAAAGAAAAAGGAGAGCTGAGTGGAAAATATGAAAGAATAAAGAAAAGGAGAGCTGAGCAGGAAAAATAGAGAGAAAACACAAAAAAAGAAAAGCTGAGTGAAAAAACTTGAGAGAAATGCAAAAAAAGGAGAGTTTATGGACCACGTGCAGCAGGAGAGCACTATTAGCAAAATAAGGGGCACCCTTAGTGTGGACTTCATCAAGCCCAAGTAGTGTCTCCGCAAGAACTAACGGGACAGGGTCCCAGCCCTCGTGAATCTGATGAGCCATATCTACCAAGGAAGAGTTAGCCCGCCCATCCGAGGGTCCTAAGAGGAAACGTGCCGGAAGACAAATACGAAGAGTATACCAGCGCTGAAATTGAAAAGAGAAGTCTCCAAGAGATCCCCGAGGCCCAAAGCGGTCCACGATCTGAGCCACATCGAGAAATCTGCCATGGGTATTGAGAGAATCATCACGCTTGGCATAACCACATAGCTGCATCAACCTTTTCCAAGGACTCGAGAAAGGCGTAGGAACTATGACCTGTTCTCGGCCTAAAATCTCTAGAATTGCGGAAAAGTCCTCCACTATCGGACACAACTTTTTTTGGGTAATTAATTATAACATAAAAAGAAAGAAAAAATATAAGTTTTCAACGGGCATGCCCCAGGTGATAACATGAGAAACTAGTAAAAAAAACTTCCTACAACAAAGAAAATTAACCCCTCACCGAAACGACGGGGGAACCTAACTAAAAAGCTATATTCCACGCACAACCTGTGTGGATAGGAAATACTAACATATGCTACAAACTTACAGATCCTAAGAAAGTAAGGCAATCCAACCCCCGCTTGAAAAAGTGGGGGATATTAGCTAATAAAAACACGTCCCATTCACAACCTGCATGGAAAGGCAAAACCACTGAGAAAAAACAACACTATCATAACATGAACCGTCGTTGGAAAACGCCAGCATCCGAGAGTAACAGCCGAACTCATGACTTACTAGAGAGGCACAACATCATAGTGAGGATAGACATCGTGCTCACAACAGAAAGACAATAAGAAGGCCGACACACACGGCAGTACATAGCTCCCCCAAATCTCCTCAAAACCCATCAACAAACTACAGTATAGCTGAGAAGACTTCACCACCCTGGCGGCCTAGGAGGTCAAAGAAAGCTAGTTCTCAAAACCACGATGCAAAGGTGCAGGAGGAGGACCAGCCCCAAGGAAAACCCTCAGCTCGAAATCAGAAGGCCAGCACCTGACCAAAACTGCCATCAGGCCCTCTTCCACACCCTAACCAACGTAGCCTAGACAGCTGAGAAAATGAGCACCTACCAAACCATACGATAGCTCACCAAAGGAGCTCAAGAGGATTGTCATAATCATTCTATAACATCTGAATATAGGTCTAAAGAACAACCGAAAGAGAACCATCAGTGGTCAAAGAGTAAAGTATCAGGGGTGGATGGGACCCTAGCCAGCCAAAAGAAGCAATGACAGATCAGCCCCAGAAAACTCCAGCTCAAAAATCGATCAACACAAATTATCAACCTACCCTACGCATAGGATCGCCAAACATAAGCGGTGGGAGACCCTAACAAGTCAGCAATAAGTAAAGGCCAGAACATCCCCAAAGAATCCGGTTATGAGAAAACCTAGGTCATCCCAAAGGAAACTCAACCATCGGATCCAGACGAAGCAGCCAAAAGCTAGACCCCACTCAAAGAACCACCAAATGACCCCCACCAGGGTACCCATCTAGGAGTACAGATAGATCCTCATCCACACCAAAGCAGCCTCAGCTCCTCAATATGGCAACACACACCTCGGAGGTAGGGGGAAAGGATAGGATCTAAGAAAGCTCGAGCAGGAAATGACCAAAACAACTTCCAACGGAAGGTACCATGGAGTTGTCCAAAGAGACCTTAATTCAGATGTACCCACATATACGGTAACTAACAACATTGGATAAATTACCAATTAATCACAACTAGACACAATTCTCTAAGGCAAAAAAGCCTTAATCCAAATTACTCAACTTGCAATTCAACTACCAATATTCCTAACCATTCCCACTATCACACCAGTGGGAGCAAAAATTCCCGTCCCCACAAAAACTTGCGGGTCTTGCCACAAAACCAAATAAGAAACCAGTGATCCATTACAAAAATTAGATTGAGTTTCTATGGGTCCCACAGAAAAAACATGGGCCCACTTTGTCAACTATGCCCGTAGCATGTCTAAACGGGTCCACCAAGCGCTGCAACCCACTGCACATCAAATAAACAGTGGGTTCACCCTAAGTATCTCGGCTGAATTTCAAACCAGCAGACCTGCAGCATCAATAGCGCACTGGCCCACCCAATCAAACCAGCCCACAGGTTTGTAAAACAAACCAGCTCACAGGTTATAAAATAAACCAGCCCCCAGTTAACTCTGATCCAAAAAAACCGGGACCCACACTTAGTGAGAAAACCCACTCACCAGTACTGTATTTAATGTCCAATTAAAAAATAGCTCCCCATGGGGCCCACCAGTACACAGGACCACATGGGATGGAGGCTGCAACCGAACAAGCACGCCGCGAGACCCACAATCTAAAACAATCGCCACTTTGCTTCTAAAAATCAGGGCCACTAGATTATCTCCACCAAACCGTGTGGTTTCGCAAATCCAGTGGTATGTTCAGCATATTTCCATCACAAAACAGCAGCTCTATAGTGATATCACTTCTAAGAACTAACAACAAACCCAAGCGCATGAGAATGCGCGTGAGATCTACATTGTCTTCCCCAGCCCAAGAAACTTTGTAGTACTACGAATCCATGATATATTGAAGCCCAAAGAAAGCTTCGCATCAACAATAAAAACATGTACGGCTGAAAACCATCTTTCTTCAAGAACCACAAACACCATCGTCTCCTCTGTGATTAATCATTGATGAACCAGACTAAAACAACACTTTCGCAAAACATAGTTAATAGCTCGGGATCAGAAGACATTACAAGAAATTAAAACCCACCGAAGCTAGAAAACACCATTAATCAACTGGATACTCCATAATTCATCTCAAGATATTCCATTGGTGAACTAAATCTCCAAATAGTTCCAGATCAATTCTTAAATCAAAACACATGAATAAGCTCGAGATAACCATAACTCAAGACCCATATGGCTTCTAGACCAAGGTCTCCCTCAAAGAAACTGGTTACGAGAGAAAACTCCATTAAAACTAACCTTCAATTGGAAACCGAAGATGGTCTTGCTGTAGCATCCACGAGTGGTCCAGAGAATAAGGGATGAGGGTCCGAACACATTACCTAAAACAGAATCATATTCCTAAACTGATACCATAGGCTTGGTTGAGCTCACAAATTTCCCAAGCTAACACCATCGCTCTCCAGTGCCTTAGATTCACCCCACCATAGCCATGGGACTATGATCTAGAGGCGCCTAGAACGGGAATAACCATTGAATCCTTGGGGAGAGCTTTCTTTAGAAAGAGAAGCACTCCCCGTTAAGCAACGTACTTCCTTGATTCTTCTATCGGACATAACTTCTCAACACTAAAATGGAATACATGTACCTCGGGATCCCATAGCTAGGCTGCTCTTTGCAAAAGATGCCAATAAACCCTCAAGATTTGCAAAGCGAACAGCGCATCCAAACCAAAGTTAAGGAAGTTTTGTAGTCAACTGGAAAAAAGTCGGTCATCCAAGCCAACAGGGAGTTGTTATAAGAGTGGGCCATAGAGGATACAAAGAAAGTGCAAGATTTCTAGAACAGTGGGATTTGGAATAGTTACAGCCTTTTATAGATCTAGAAATAGAGAGAACCCACAGAATCTGCTCAAAGTTTTGCGCCAAAAACTTTTATCACGGCCACTGCCTTTTTCTCTCGGCTGCTAACTTATCACCTCATGGCCGTCAAGTTTTTCTCGCAAACATTACGACCATAATATCTCAATGTCCAGGCTGTGAACTTTTCTCCATAAAAGTTTAGGCTGCCATATCTAAAACCCACTATCGCAAGATTATTTCTCATAGCCGCAACTCTTTTTATGTAGAAATTTTGACAGCCTATGCCTATTTTGCCAGCATACCCCAAACTGTGGTTACGAACCTATTAGCAAGTCGCAATAAGAAAAGAAATTTATATGGCAAGATTATAACCCATGAATCACATCATCATGCATAATAGGAGTCTAAGCTTTCAAAAATGATTTTCATAATATAATAATTGTAAAAGCATCCATGATAATCAAAAATGTAAACCAAAAGGCATGAAGGCCCAACTATCAAAAGTAAGGTAATATGCATATATGTGTGCCGTGACACGCAGGCCAAAAGAAGAATCAAAGGCATGCAGGCCCTAACCATCGTATCTATCCAATGTGTCAAGAGCAGTATGCCGGTGTGTTTCAAGAGCAATGCGTCGATGTGTACCAAGAGCAATGTAATATGTCTTAACAAAGTATCAAAATGTATCAAATACGCACGTAGGCCCAGGGAAGAATAGGCGCGCAAGCCTCCATGTTCAATAAGAAGAAAAGAAAGGAAGATCATCGGCAATAGGGGTAGCACAGGTTGGTTACTCCCATTGGGTCCTCTTCCTCCAGATAACGTAGCCTCCTTAAGATAACTCATCAGACGACCCCGTTGATCCCGTTCCCTCCTTTGTGTCCATGCTAATCTGCGCCACGCTGGAGGTCCCGACTCTAGAAGAAGTAACGACAATAAAAGTGGAAGCAGAAGTCTGCGCTGGCGCTGCGACTGGAGCAGCAAGTTCTGTGTGACCACAACAATCCTCGATCCTCTGCCATGCCCACGCTGAAATAAGAAAAATGGTCACATCAGCTAAGGAAGATAAATATAAGCAAAAAGGAAAACGTGCAAAAATGTACATGTGAGTTAGGAAGTGCTGAGTACCACAGTAGGGCCACCCCGAGTAGCAGGAGGCTCCATACCCTGGGCTTAAAAAGCAGCATCCTAGCGACGAACCAATGCCCTCAACTCGGAGATCAGGCGAAGGTACTGGTCGCGCCACTTCTGGAGATTATGATAAGAGAAGCACCAAATTAGAGCAGTTAGATATCAGAACTAGTACAAACACAAGAGTCAATGCAGTCAGATATAAGGGACAATATGAATAGAAGAGGGAAGAATATCTTTCTTGCTCTACACTGGGGGAAAGGAAAATCTCCTGGGTTGCTGGCTCGGGGATCCATATCTGGTGAACATTCCTGTCTACAAAGGTGCCTACTGTCCATGGAAGCTCAGGGTGAATAGGACCCAAAGCAGCGGGAGGAGGACTTTTCACGGCAACACAGGTACCCATGGCAGGCATAAGCCTCTATTGGGCAAAGACCGTATAGTCACGATCCTTACCCTCAATCGGCGTAGGAGCATCAAGGCCTACCATGGCGCCGATAATCTTGGCTGTGCGGAGGGTGTAGGTCTAATGCATCACCCCTAGAGGCATCCTCGGGATACAAAAATGGTTATACCCCAGGGACTGCCGAACAACGCGCTTGCCAAGGTACCACTCTCTGCAGAACGACCCCTCAAGCAAGACACGAGTCTGGGTAACCTTGAGGCTCCGCATTAAATCGGCACCAGCTCGCTCCTCCATGCCAATCCATATGTCCCAATGGACTTGAAGATCAAAAAAGCATGCCAGTAAGCAGTGAAAGTACAAGGAATGAAAAGAACGAATGAACAGGAGCAGTAAATGACTTACCCGATTAGGAGTGAGGCTGTCTAAAAAAAAGCGGTCATCGTCTAGGTCCTTCTCGCCAGGCTTCGTACCCCGATGGCGTCTAACACATCGAAGTGTCTGGGGGATCACAAGGGGGTCGTCGTAAGAATTCACCGGCTGGTGTATACCTAGGGACTCGTAGGCCCAGTGCTGTAGAAAATCGAGAGGAGCATCAATACAGTTGAAACAGATATGCAGATATGGAAATGGAAAAGAAAAGCACAAATAGCAGATATACCTCCTAGATACGCCAGTACCCACCAATGCTCAGATCGAAGGTCCTAGTGACCGTGCTCATGTATCCGTATAAAGTGGCTAATGCAGCTCCTCCCCAGTTGTTGGCCCACCACCACCATAGCAGCGAGGTAGTGGAGGCGCACAATGTTCTCTAAGTTTGGGAATAAGGCTATCCTGAACATATAGAGAAGGAATGCACGTGTCACCCACTCGAAGTTGTGGACCTCTGAGCAGGTGAAGGGGTAAAATGTCTTCTTCAGCCATGTACAGCGAATGCTCTCCTTGTTAATGGAAGGGGGTACGTGATTGAAAAGGTGCATTAGAGCCGCGGGGCTCCGACAGATGTCAGGATCAAACGGGATTGGGTCGTTACCCACCCGGATCCCAAGAGGAGTGAGTGTGACCTCGAAGGTAGGCATGTGGAAAGTGTTGGTGATGGGTGACCCGATTGATAGTATAGGTGCAATCCAAAGAAGGGGGTGAATTGTGTATTAAAAATACTTTCTTGTTTAAAGATTAAAACGCAAGATTCAATTATAGATTTTAAATGTGGATGACGCAAGTATAAGCAACAATATAATAATAATGAAAATGAAGAGTATATAGGGTTAGAGATACGACACCAAGATTTTTACAAGGTTCGGCGCACCGGCCTACGTCCTTGCCTCAAGCCAACTGCTATGAGGATTTTCACTAACACTCCTTCAATAGGCAAAGCAGCCTCTCTCCTTAGTCTAGGCAGAGTTGCCTCTCTTTAGAATGTCTCCTTCTCAAATACAAACACTTCTTATAGGTAAAGCAGCCTCTCTTGAGAATATCCCCTTCTCAAGTATCCCAATTCTTATAGACGGATCAACCTCTCTTGAAAAATACCCTTCTCAAGTACAACAAGATGAAATCAATTTGTACAAGAAGATGCTCCTTCAGCGAGCAGATGAGTACAACAGATTAGCACACTAATTCACTTCTCAAAGAATATATCAAATGAATCACAAGTAGAAAGAATATGATTGAATTGATTTGAAGGCTTGAAGTGTTTAAAACCAGAGCTCAAAGGCTCTATTTATAGGCCAAAAATCTGTACCAGCCATTGGGCTAAATAAGAAAATTTTAATCTAGTCATTATAGCCAAATTTCAAAATTTTGCCAACTCAGTTGACTGACCTGGGGTGTTCAGTCAACTGGATGTGCCAAGCTTGAATTCAGTTGGCTGATCTTAGTGGTCCAGTCGACTGGATTGCTTTAAACCCAATTTTAGTTTGGCAGTCCTGCTTCAGTAGACTGAATGCCATGAATTAGTTGACTAAACTTTGAAAAGTTTAGTACTTTTGACTTTGAAGTTGTTTTTTGTCATCTCTTTGCGTTGGAAAATTTTTTTCATAATCTTTTAGGATTCCTATGAGTTTCAAAAGATATAACCATGAGTTTTGTGAATTTACATAGATCCTAACTTTGATACAAATGAAATTTAACACTTAGTCTTCAATTCTTCAACATTTACATTGCTTTAAAACCTTGTAGCCAATGTGTTTGATTTGAATTTTGCTTCATGGCTTCCGCTTTGTATCTTTGATTGTGCTAAACATATATTTTCTGCAAACAATCTTAATTTTCACAATTAGATACTTAGGTTTGTTATCATCAAAATGGTCGTTGAAACCTTATTAGGCCAACAATCTTCCTCTTTTTGATGATGATAAATACAGAGTAAAATAATGTAGAAAAACTATATAAAGCTCCCCCTATCAATAAGCATGTAACAATAAGCTTGTATGAGAGTTGAAAAACTCCCCCTTACAATATGCATAAAATTCAAGTAGTTGCATCTTTTGAGTTTAAAAGCTTATTTTGTTTTGAAGTAGCATAGATGTGAAGACATTAAGTTTAATTTCATTCTTTAAGCATTTCAAGCATGCATTTGGAAAACTTAACTTTCATTGAACATCGTTTCAAAATTTTGAACATTTTAGGCATCATAACTTTGAAACTTTAATGTTCATTGAGTATCTTACAATTTTTTTTATTTTATTAAGCATTTTATCATTCATTGAGCCTCTTAATATTCATTGAGCATGTTTAAGCATATAAGGTCTCAAGAATATTTTGCATTTTTCAACAATCATTTCAAAACTCATTTTAAGATCATTTTAATCAATGTAAGTATGTTATGAGTAATGAAGTTGGAAATATAAGAATGTAAGATTATTCATCAAAATATAGCATTGGATAACTAAGACTGTAAGAATGCATATTCATCCATTCATTGTTCAAAGTCTAAATATGCATATATCATTCATATTCATCTGTGCATTCATCCAATGCATATATCAAAAGATTTATAATAACATTCATATTTACAAAATGATGAAGTCATAAAGACATACATTAGCATCATCATTCAAAAACTCAAAAACAAAAGTAACCAAAATACATGATAGCCAAATAAAAATAAAATACATTTGCTCTCTCTTTCTTTTTCATTCTTTCTTCTCCTCCTAAGTGTTTCTTTCCCCCCACAGATGTTAGCTAATTGCTCATTCTTTATTTTGCTCACTTTTTTCTCCTCCTTTTGTCATAATAAAAAAGATGTAGAGCTGTAGGTACACTCGTCGTCATCGCCATCATCGTCATCATCGTGTGAAGAGGCGTCATAGGGAGGAATGCCTAAGGCATCCTCGATGCGAGTGAGGTGAGAGTTTACTTTTGCAAACTGTTTATCAGCCCTCTTTGTGAAAGATTTGACCATTTTCTTTAAGAAGGATTTTGTAGACAAATCAAGTGGAGGAGCAGGTGCAGCAGCAGCAGTGGTAGGAGCAGGTCGAGGAGCTGATGGAGTAGTAAGAGAAGGAGTATCGGCCTGTGCACAGGCTTGCTCTTCATCCTCTTCTTCTTCTCCCTCACTATCTTGAGCAACCTGGGGTGTTGGCCTATGTCTCTGAGCCTTGGGTTGCTAATCCCTATCTCTCAAGATATAACCCATTTGTTTGAGAGTGGTATTGTTGAAGAAATCAGATTGTTTTGGCGGAATAAAGTTGAAAGGAGATGGAGAAGAACCAAAAGACTCAAACAGGGGATTAAGAAACGCACCATATGGAAGAGTGTGACGTTTAGTACTCTCTTTTGCAAACATCCATTGATAGATAAGAGTGGGAAGATCAAGGCGTTGACCCAAGTAAATACACCACAGAATAAAACAATCAAGGTAAGAGATGCTGCTACGAGATCCACTACGAGGCAAAATATTATAAGTGATGATAAGATCTAAAATCTTAGTGTAACGCCCTGATTTCTCAACCCTAAAACCCCACGAAAAAAGAGTAATGAAACCCGAGTTTAAACTTTTATCACAAAGCTTAAATCAAAAGATTAACTGAAATCGAACTTTTTTTTAGGGAAATCGAACTTTGATAATAATATAAGCCAAAACCATTTTCCCTTTTCCCTCAAACCGAAGCAAACGAAAGCCCCTTTTTAATCGAAAACAAGCCCCCAAAACATGGCCATTTATATCGAAAGGAGTCCCAAGAGATAACAAACAAAACTTTCTTTACAAAATAGATTTTCAAAAAGGTACCTCCCAGCGGAGGCCGCTCGAGCGGACTCCCCATAGCTCGAATGGTGAGGCACCCGAGAGCAAATTGCTCCAAAATCCAGAAAATTCTCTAAGTATTGGAAAAACACCAAAATCTTTACACGTTGAAGATGGTATTCGTGAATTAAAAACTTGAAACCAAAACGTACATTGAATAAGGAGATAACTTCTTCCAGCTCAAAACTGAAAAAAACAATGTTTTTAATAACATCACATTTTATTCAAAATGGAATACGAACCCACGTCCTCACATGCATACAAAATATGAGATCACGACCTTAAGGCCTTACAACACGAGGTATACCAACCCAGAAATACACTAGCCCAAATATACAGAATAAAAGATACATCTACCATCTCATCCTTCAATTGAATATGTAAATTCTACGCCTCGACATAGCATGGTTCCCAAGACCTTACTTCTCAATCCATGACCTTTCTTCCCGCTATCACCTGAAATATTGTTAAACAACATGAGTCGAGACTCGTAGGAAATAGACTAACCAAAAACATATGCATGATATGCGAGGATAATTATGTGACATACGACACATAAAGTTTTCAAACATTCCCTCCAATTTCTTCGAAAACTCATCACACAACCAATGTTTCTTACAAAATTTATCATATAACTTTCTTTCTTTAATCATATTCTAAGTCTTCAAATTCACCACTCACGCATACGCACCAATACACATATATAAGTACTTTACCACTTTCACCCATTTGGTTCGATAGCCCACAACCCCAGTTTCCATTTCATCATGTTCGTTTCCCTTTTTCTATAATGTGTCACAGTTTTCACGACACACATACGCACACCCATGCACACACACACACACGTGTGTCTTTCAATCATTTCCATAATCCTTATTAAAGTTTTACCAACCCAATCATTTACAACACATGCATACACACACACTTTGTTGACATCTCTCATATTCCAGCAACTCGTGGTTAATAAACATAGGCACCGACGTCGAACGAGTGTATAGACCCTTGTAACGTTACAATCAACCCGGTCACACAGACCCCATGAAATAACGAGACGTTCTATACCCCGACGCAACTAACGTCCTTTCCCGGTTCACTAGCCGGCGGGTAGAGAACCCAATATGCGTAGTTTTTCAGTCTTTCACCGTGGAGCAACTCATGCCCAACCTTAAATGATCTCTTGGATCCCAAATCGGTCCTTTTTGATATTTTAAATCACAATACACGTGCGAGTCCAACCCCAAGGGGTCCTCTCGCCCAACCCACACAACCAACTCATTCATAATTACAAACACAGACGCGAGTCCAACCCAAAATGGTTCCTCTCACCAAACCCAACTCATTATAGGTTTCCATTATTTACCTTGTCAATATTATAAGGTTCAAACCTCGGATTAACCATCTACATAGTTTAGAACCCACCAATTTATTGATTTTTACACAACAAAATCCACATTTTTCACTTGATATCAACATATGTTACATGAATTTCGTTGAGTAGGTACATAATGGGTTACCACAACCTCCAATTTAACCAAAAAACATATAAATTTCATCATACTGGTTTTTTAAACCTGAAAGCCCCAATTTAAGGTTTAGAACCAAACCCCAAGCCCTATTTTTCAAGGTTTAAACCCAAACCCCAAACCCTAATTCCTCATTTCTCAATCCAACCACATGAAACAACATGGAAAAGATAGGAGCATGTTAAATCTTCCACAAATCTATGATTTAACCCTTATTATCACCAAACTCGAACCTAGGGCTTTGAAAATACTATTTTCATGCTTTTATGTTCATAGATTGGAAAATACAACACATATCACAAAGATATTCAAGGAAAGTCCTAGATCCGACCTTAGGAATGTCAGATCTACAAGAAAAAGCCTCAAACGAGCTCTAATCGCGAACACCTCAAACCACGCAGCGAGAATGATGTTTCAAAAACAAAGATCGGGTCTCCAACGGTTGAACCTTCGAGAGAAGGCAAGGGAACTCACCAAGAGAGGCCAAATAAACCCCCAACAACTCTTAAACCCAAACCCTAGCTCTCACTCATAATCTAGAAAGAGAGAGACATGAAAAGAATGAGAGAAAAAGAAGCCCCGTGCGACTTTGAAAGAGTGCTCCGTATCAGTCCACTCGAGCAAACCCCCACCGCTCGAGCGGTCCCCTCCTCCAGAACCTCTCGGCCTCCTATCCGCTTGAGTGGTCTGCCCACTGCTCGAGCGGTCAACACAATGAAAAACTATACAGAATACCAGGACTGAACCGAGACACAAGCCGAACACTTCACAACGATGTTTTCATATATTACTAGACCCATAGTCCTCATCATCCACCATTAAAAGATCAATGTTTTAATTCTCCCTCTAAACTAGCATTTTTCATAGCTCTATTGGAGGTTCCAAAACGAGTTGTAATTAAATCTTCAAAATAAAAAGGGACTGCGTCCCTACAGCCTCCCCCTCTTAGGAAATTTCGTCCTTGAAATTCGTCTCTCGGACTCAAGTCAACTGACTTGCCATCAGTCACCAATTGACACCAAACCTGCAATGCCCTAAAACAATAAAGGTGCTAATGCAACTCGTTTCCAAGGGTGACGTCTCACAACACAAGTATGTTTTCGAAGGATAAACATCCATACCAATTCCCCTTATACAAGGGTCATCCTAGTGTCGTCAGACAGAGATTCAACTCGCACCACTAATACCTTGAAGCACAACCCACCAAACATGACCAATCCCGTCGATTACACGTGTAGCACAAAATTAATCCACAATCAGAACTAGTTTCAATACATTCCACACCTGTTTGTAACTGTCGTAATCTTGTCCAAACTGCCACTAACTAGCTCATTCTCAACCAAAACGCATACGATGGAATGTTGGGAATACTATCTTGTATGCAAATGAGATGCTCATTCCCAAAAAAAAAACAATGAATAGCTAGTTTCAGAGAAAGGAACTCAGTCAGGTCATCAAAAACTCTAAAGAGCACGTTGTCTTCTCACAATCTGCAAACGTCCCATGTAAACCTTCACCCTTGTCAGTCCTCAACCACATCTTTGTCCACAAACTACAACTCTCATATCATGAAATCACTAGGTGTCACATCGTCGCCATGGCTAAGGTTTCAGACAATTGAGGTTACCACACTGCCTCACCAGGGCCAAACGCATTGTACAGACAAAACCTCCCACTGGCACGCACTTTTCTACACAAATCCAACCACGCCCCAGGCTACGTCATCATGCGCATTGTGATCCCACATTTCACAATCAATCCTTTGACCCTCAACCGGCTATTGAATTCTAGACAGCCATTAACCACACTATTCGTTAGTACTTGCACGCGTACTCATACCTTTCCTCTGTATCCGTACCACACGTATAACAATTTCTTGTTATGTAATAATGGCACATGATTCTCCGATCTTTCCCCAACGTCACTTAACTTTTCATACTTCTCCCGCTAAGTAACCAACCAAGATTCATCCCTTGTACTAAGCGGCTTTATCTTACACGCAACTCCTCAAGACACTCAATCCACCCAAACTGATCACAAAGGACCACCCCACTCGATACCGTTATTTTGCTCTTCCAACGTTCGCACTCATACTCTTCTTCAACGTACCGGCACTAAGTTATCATGCAACATCGCCAAAACTGATGGGATCACAGCCCTCCTCTATACAAACCAGATTCTAAGAGGCCACATTAACAACAGATTTCAAGATTAGATTTCTTATGACTTATCTATAAACCTCATTCTTTTGATAATCTCAAGCTTGACTGCACATAACTTGTATTCTTATTGTGAATGGTGACCGATCATCAACGTCGAGATAACTGAGTAACTCCAAATACCAATAACATGGCAACTGAAACTTACGATGGACTACCAAGGCCGCACAAAGCAAACAACACGGTCACTGAAGCTTCAACACGAATCTCATTTGTCACTGACAAGAACTAAGGATATCAACATTCCCGTACCGACCAGAACACCCATTATATACATCTGTCAAGCAATCTTCATCTAGCCTCCACACATAGAAGCTTTAAATCTCAATACTAACTCCTCCATTGGAGGGATGGACAAGCGCTCTAGATCTACCAACCCAATATCTTAAAGGAAACCCCCGAACACTTACACTTATAGAGTAGAATAAACAACTCTTCACCAGGAAACGATGAGGAACCAATTCCATAACCATCCGATCGTAGTGGTACAAGCTCACATGGCATAACCCTAAGAATCACAACGAGGTATAGAATTCATGAGGATTTTCATCCTTTTAGAAAACAGCCAAGCCAAGAATCACTCAAAGGTCCTGACATTTGCGTCTAACAAGGATAAAATAGCTCACACATGACAACTGCCCACAAGATAGTTCCCTCTACGCCCAGAGAAAAGAAAAGGTCGACCAAAAGTTCTCACCCAACGCCATCGCATCCCAAGTACATTCAACAAAACACTATCCATTTGTCTTTACGTCACCATCGCCTACCTCATACAAATATTGTCGATCCCGATCATTGCAATCATACAACTCGTCCCAGTAAGTTCTCCAGTTCAAACCCCGTTCATGCACTTTGACTACCCTTAACTTCTTTACATTCTAATGACGTGTCTCACACATCCACAAGCCCATCACCGGCTATCCAGAAAGACATGATACTACCCACTCATATTATCCCTAGGCTTCTCCTTACAAGATTACGCTTTTGCCCACCAACTCCAGGCCACTCAAATCGTAAAATATATCGCTGAATTTTACTACTCCACATTTTACTTCTAAGGGAAAAACATCATAACCACCTCTATATCGCAGATTCAATCATAGATAACTTCCACTTCTTTAAGGATATCACGTTCATGGCACATTAACTAAGCAACTAGATCAACCACACCATTAACACCTATCACGGGTTCTCATAATTTATACACCTAGCACTTATAGGGGATAAACATGAAAGAGACCACGTTGTCTCGCAAAGTATCTGAGACTACTCACATCGTAGCTTCTTTCAAGCGCACAACTATCCTAACATGAAAATGAGTACCCACGATATAAATCAAACGAACCTCCCCTCCCAATTCTAGGCCAAACGGCACCACCATCCCTAGAACTTACGCCAGCTCACAGACCACCGACATCATCCTCTCAAGAGATCTCTTCTTACCGACACGTCATCCTGAGACGATCGAGTCAACTACACTAACTATATCCATCTCAAGCTCTACCAGCCTCACACTTTCACACTTACTAGACATCTCGCACTACATATAGTTTTCCAATCATGAGAATAACAATTCAGGCCACAAACCTCTACTCCATGAAACTTCCCAAATAATCTCAAACTATTGCGCATTAAATCACAACCTTTTCTGACATATCTCTCATCATATGTACCTGCATATCACTCGATAACCACCCTGTCGATAACATCGCTAATCCGTATACTCATTCCTCATACAACTTCTAACTTCTATCAAGAAACATGGCTCGACACCATGCCACAAAACAAACACAAGGGTCATCACATAGACCTTCAATCTACAAGTACCACTGTGGCTACCAACAACACCCCGTAGGGGAAGGAACATTCCCAAACACTGTCTAAACTCAGACTTTCTAACCCACCATAGGCCGGTGATTATTACGCTCCCGTCCACTATGCTCTCATCCACTATGCTCCCGTCTATACCCAATCTTGGGTATACGGCTCATGACATAGTACGGCTCAAGACATAGCATGGCTCCTGACGTACATAATCATCAACGTGCCCAAAACCATCTCTCATATCCAACCACAACAAACAACCTCCAAGAGGTATCAAACACCCTATCATACCTATTCATTAGGCTACCAGCAACACAAAAACACAACGGGCCACTAGTTACGGCCACCACCAATTCATGTGGGTACGACACACCCTAAACAACCAATGCTCATCTCACTAGCTTATACCCACCACAATTACTGACCACCGAGTCATAACTCCACCACCCACACCACTACCTGGACCATAACTCATCCTAGCCCCACGGGCATAACTCCTACAACAAGGATGTCACAACACCCAACTAGGTTGAACTCAACCTAACCTTCAAAAGCCAAGCTACACACTACTCAATACCTAGTCACATCACACCAACACATAATCACATATCCACATACCAAGAAGAATCTCCAGGAGTGACACATCAATCGGGGTAACTCGTTTGGATTTCTCGCTAGAATGGATGTCGACCAAATGCCTCTCTAACTCAAATCCCGAACTAGTTGACTAGACGCCCAGGGGCAAGACATGTCAGCCCAAATATCCAACCTCCATACCAAATATCACATTGCATGCAAATGTCAATTATACCCATGATATTTCATGCGAACACTCCAATACATGAATATAACACATCGATGCAAGCCCTCACATAATGGATTAATCATTCTCACGATAAAACCCCACGATAAAAGAGTAATGAAACCTGAGTTTAAACTTTTACCACAAAGCTTAAATCAAAAGATTAAGCAAAATCTAACTTCGATAATAATATAAGCCAAAACCATTTTCCTTTCCCTCTCAAACCAAAGCAATTGAAAGTCCCCTTTTAATAAAAAACAAGCCCCAAAAACATGGCCATTTATATCGAAAGGAGTCCCAAGAGATAACCAACAAAACTTTCTTTACAAAATAGATTTTCAAAAAGATACCTCCCAGTGGAAGCTGCTCAAGCAGACTCCTCACCGATCGAGCGGTGAGGCACCTGAGAGCAAACTGCTCCAAAATCCAAAAAATTCTTTAAGTATTGGAAAAACCCCAAAATTCTTTTCACTTTCAAGATGGTTTTCGTGAATTAAAAACTTGAAACCAAAACATACATTGAATAAGGAGATAACTTCTTCCAGCTCAAAACTGGAAAAAAAAACAATGTTTTTAATAACATCACATTTTATTCAAAATGGAATACGAACCCACGTCCTCACATGTATACAAAAAATGAGATCACGACCTCAAGGTCTTACAGCACGAGGTATACCAACCCAGAAATACACTAGCCCAAATATACAGAATAAAAGTTACATCTACTATCTCATCCTTCAACTGAATATGTAAATTCTACCCTCGACATAGCATGGTTCCCAAGACCTTACTTCTCAATCCATGACCTTTCTTCCCGCTATCACCTGAAATGTTGTTAAACAACATCAGCCGAGACTCGTAAGAAAGAGACTAACCAAAAACATATGCATGATATGCGATGATGATTATGCGACATACGACACAAAAAGTTTTCAAACATTCCCTCAAATTTCTTCCAAAACACATCACATAACCAACGTTTCTTGTAAAATTTATCATTTAACTTTCTTCCGCTAATCATATTCCAATTCTTCGCATTCACCACTCACGCATACACATCTACACACATATATAAGTACTTTACCACTTTCACCCATTTGATTCGACAACCCAAAACCCCAATTTCCATTTTATCATGTTCGTTTCCCTTTTTCTATAACGTGTCACAATTTTCTAGATACACGCACGCACACCCATGCACACACACACACACGTGCGTCATTCAATCATTTCCATAATCATTATTAAGGTTTTACCAACCCAATCCTTTACAACACACGTATACACGCACACTTTGTTGACATCTATCATATTCTACAACCTCGTGGTTAATGAACATAGGCTCCGACGTTGGATGGGCGTATAGACCCCCATAACGTTACAATCAACCCGACCACACAGGCCCCAAGAAGTAACGAGACGTTTTATACCCCGATGCGACTAACGTCCTTTTCTAGTTCACTAGTTGGCGGGTAGAGAACCCAATCTGTGTAGTTTTTTCAGTATTTCACCGTGCAGCAACTCGTGCCCAACCTTAAACCGTTTTTTCGGTATTTCACCGTGCAGCAACTCCTGCCCAACCTTAAACTATCTCTTGGATCCCAAATCGATCCTTTTTGATATTTTAAATCACAATACACACGCGACTCCAACCCCAAGGGTTCCTCTTGCCCAACCCACACAACCAACTCATTCATATTACAAACACACACGCGAGTCAAACCCAAAATGGTTCCTCTCGCCAAACCCAACTCATTACATGTTTTCATTATTTACCTTGTCAATATTATAAGGTTCAAACTGTTAGGGTTGGCATGCTGAAAATCATATTTTTAGTATTTAATTTTATTTTAATAAAATTATTTTTTCATTTTTAGGAGAATCTTTATGAGCAATATATGCATATCATTTCTTTGTTATGCATGAATGTCGAATATTCTATATGGTATTAAGCTGGTGTGTAGAGTACGGCTTACACACAAAAAACCAGATTTTAGGTTCTTGTAAAATATAAGTTTTATGATCACAGTTTAGATGGAAATGGATATACCATTGGTACGACTGTGGCACAGAGTTTTAGTAGGCCAGTCTTGGTTACAAGGAACAGATAATAGCGTCGTTTATTGTTTCAACTCTCTGTGCTAGTACACTTTGTGTGTATTGAACGGGACATTTGGGGTAATTAATTTAGTACTAACTACTGACTATATAAATTAATTC
>JAUMHN010122712.1:7440-23964 GCA_032360265.1 Heliamphora ciliata
TTTAAAAAATATTTTTTATATTGTTTAGTGTTTGGTATGACAAAACGTCAATAGAAAATATTTTGTTGGACAAGAAAAATTAAGTTAGGTTTGGCATAAAAACATTTTTCAATTTTTAAATGCGAAAATATTTTCTGAACATAATAAGATTTACTATTATTACATCACTACTATCACTACAGTACTATCACGAACATCCCACCACCATTGACAACTCCTCATCACACCGTCACCGCCACTGCCACACCACCGCTGCAACAGCCACCATCACGTTGCCACCGCCACCTCGGAAATATAGCTTAGTCAAATTCATTTTGTTTACCTATTTTCTCCAATTTATTTTCCTTTTCTTTTTCCTGAACAACTCAAGATTCAAACAAAATATCAAGTAAATGGTATGAAGTCTAGGATGGTGACCATACTGGCGCATTTTTAAGGTTAGAAACTAGGGTAATCGACTGGTAGAAGGATTTAATATCCCATTATGACAATAGGGTTTGATGAGGAATGCGACCAAAAGCTAAAGAAAGATCGAGCAATCCACTCGCACCAGCCGAATGAGTGACTCAACCGGACCCAAAAGCAGAGCCTGAGTCTGACATCGGCCTATATGATCGAATAACTGACGAATCGGTCGGTTTGCCAAATCAATAGCGAGAGTAGAGATGAATACCAAATATACATGAAGCAGATTCAACTCCGATAATCACGCCTAATAATCAGGCACAGATCACCTGTGATAATGAATAATCTATCCCACGGTTACCGTATATACTAAAACTATGAAAAGGCATCCAAGCCCTCAGTAAAAAAAGTACGCAATTAATTACTCAAAAAAAAGTAGGCAATATATTACAGTTCTACTTCATTCGTTTCGTATCATCATATTTGATCCACTGACTTAAGCCTCGACGAGTCTTAGGCCAGCACTCCACTGGTGTTATATTTAGGATAGACGACTTGGGGGCATCCAATCAGTCCAAAGCATGAGCATCGAGGCATTCGAATCGCTTAGATTCCACCATCGACAGTTTGGTGCCATTTGTGGGAACAATTGAGTTCTCTTTATATTGTTGAGAGATCTGAATGGTGGAAACTTGAGCCATTACTTTTGAAAACCAATGTCAATGCCTTCAGAACATCGATAAGCAACGAAATCAAAGGATAGATCAGCAACTAACAGATCTAACCGACATGATTCAATAACTAGCTCAACAAGCGCAATCTCTCCACCAACGATTTGATAACCAAGCCATCAATTTACCCGTCGTTGTTCCCGACAACAATGGACCTGCCGATCTTGCTCAAGAAGGAAGAAACATCTTAGGGGAGCATTGTAATATCTTGAATTTGGTAGGTATTTGTAATTATAAATAAATAAATAATTAATATTATTAATTATATTTAAAAATAATATATATTATAATTTAAAAATTTTAAATTTGTAAGATAAGAGAAGATGGAGATAAGGGAGTTGGATAATGTTAGCATTTTTATAAAAATATTTAATATTTTAAAATAGATTTTTTTGGTTTAATCATAAATAATATGATATTTATTTTCCCAATAGTACTAAAGACTAATGCATTTCGTTGGAAAGATTTTTTTTTCTTTTAGTAAAAGCTTTTTAATACTTCTTTTTGTAATTGGGCTTTTCAATTTGTAACATATTAGTAAATCCTTCCATTGACAAATGAGTGCTGCTAGCCTTACCGAAAATTTCTACTGAAAATATAAACCGAAATTGTGTGTTTAGCTCACGCAACTTCTGATACATGATCCACTGCACCAAGAGCCCCATCAGCGCCATCGTTTTGAACCTCGTTGAGCTCGTTGGCTGCGACCACCCGTTGCTCATCAACCACCAGTTCCACAAGCGGTAATCGGCGACGGTGACGAGGACCAAGCGAATCATCAGCGCGTTCGAGCAGTACGAGCAACGGAGCGAATGGACGATCCAAGCACCAGTTATGTTCTCAGTGTTAACCTCTCTCTCTCTCTCTCTCTCAACCAGATAACATGGAAGGTAAGCGCAAAAATTGAGAATATCCGCCAGTGGTGGTGGGAGGCGGTGGTTGCCGAGGAAGGGAGGAGAAAACAAAGAAGACAACGCACCAGTGAGAACATTCTTAGAGTTGTTGATACTGAGAATATTCTCAGAGTTTTCATCTCCGACGGCGGCGATGACGCCGAAAGGTGAGCCGCTGGCTTGGTGGATGGCGTCGGGCTCATCGGTCGAGAAGATGGCAGAGACGGCGGAGCCTCGGGTGGAGGAGAGGAACTGGATGAGGAGGAGGAGAGCGATGGGGAGGAAGACGAGGCCCGTGGGGCTTAGTAGCTCGGAGATGGAGTCGAGGATGGCTTCGACCTGGTCGCCAATCATGGTCGGCGCCACCAGCAGGAGCACCACCACCACCACCAGCAGGGCGGCGTATGGAGGAGCTCGGCGTTCTTTGATCATTTTGGAGGATTTTGTAGGTAGGTGAAAGCGAGCGAGAGTCTGTGCGTGCTTTCTCTTTCAGGAAACGAGGAGATGGAGATGAAAATGGTGATCTTTGATGGAGATGGGTTTTGGAGGTGTAATATATAGTTGCTTAGGACGCGCTTGTTTGAAAAGCAACCATTTCACAGCCACCCATGGAGAAAAAAAAGAAAACAACGCACCAGTGAGAACATTCTCAGAGTTGTTAACACTGAGAATGTTCTCAGTGTTTTTCATATTGAGAATGTTTTCGGTATTTTTTATTTCGAATGCAATTAATTTATTATTTCAATTTTTTTATATATTTTTATGAGCGAAACTATTTATTATGTAATATTTATTAAGTAGATTATTTTTATAAAAAATTAAATTAATTAGACATAAATAGCTTTGTGAGTAGATAGCATTTGTTGAAATATAAATGAATGGTAATATAATTTTACAAAAAACAATGATAAATAAAAACAATCAAATCATGTAATTAAAAATATTCAATTAACTTAATTTTTTATGTTATTAATAAAATTAATAAAACTACAAAATAAACGCTTTATTATAAAAATATTAAAAAAATACAATATATATAATCTTTTTATCCTTAATCAAAGCATATAAATATTTATCCTAAAATTCGGCAAAATACTTCGGTAAAATTTTTCCAGAGGAATAGCTTTTCCTTGACAAATTGGTTTGATTAGATTTTATTATATTACAATTAATTGTTTCGGTTCTAAAACATTCACATTAGTGTTTCAGTTACAAAGGCATAATGTCATTGTATTTTATTGTCTTTAATTTCAAATTTTAGTATTTTTCTTAATGTTTTTATATCTAAAAATTGCCATTCCTAATATGATTGGAGTTTAGTATCTTTATATATTGAGAGAGATATATTTTTTTTAATTGAGTACAAAATAGTCGGGAGAGAGAGATATGAGAGAGAGATAATGTGTATAAAGCTAAATTCTATTAGCGAGAGGGAGAGAAAATTCGGATAAATTGAGTGTAAGTATCTATATTTTTAAACACAAGTTTAGAATCCTAATAGTGGATTCTCAACGCGAACAAGAAAACTTGTGAAACCCTAACAGTAGTTCTCGAAGGCATGCATATGTTGAAAATCCTAATTCAAGATAAGTCATTAAGATATCGTAGTGATTGAACCTAAAACTCAGGATAAACCTAAGATTAATTAGGAATTAGCCCAAGAGGTCACTTAAGGTCCAAAGACAACCGAAAAAATGTTCAACCTTAGGCCCAACAATAATTAAGGACCAAAACTCCATCGAAGCTCAAAACTTTAACAAGGCCCAAAAATTAAAAGAAAGGCCCAAGAAAAGATTATAGCCCAACTTAAATTAATGGCCCAATTAGTAAATTAAGCTTAAGAAAAATAAAAAGAAAGCCCATGAATCAAGCACAACTTCAAAGAAAGGCCCAAATTTAATTCTTTTAGCCTAAAATTTAATCCAAAAAATTATTAAATACAAAATTTACTAATTAAAATAAAAAAAGAGAAAACCCCATAGTGGCCGGTCACATTGGGAAATGTGCCCAAAAAGTATAAAAGTTGTACTTTTGATATATTATATAGATTTGTCTTGAAAACATGCACCATTGTATTATTTGGAGGTTTTTTTTGTATAAATTTAGCAGTTTTGTACAGATTTAATATTTTTAAGTTTCACAAAATTTCTTTTAAGAAAAAATCCTAACCCTAGAAAATTAGGTCAATCTTATTAATTAGTCACATTTTGTGCCAAAATATTTTTCCAAATATTTTAAACACTTTTTGTTTCTTTTTAGCTGAAAGAGTTTTATTCAGCTAAAATCTTTTAAACATTTCATCGTTCCCCACTTGACATTACATAAGTCTACTTGGCTATAATTACACTTTAGGTCCCTAACCTATCCTAATTTAATTACACAATAACTCCCTCCATATGCCTATAAAAGCAAGACCAAACCCACCTATTCTCTTCATAAAATTTGGCCAAGGGTGAGGTTTTTAGAGAGAGAGAGAGAGAGTATTCCATGGAGGAAAGAAAGAAGAACAAGAAAAAAGAAAGAAAGAAGAAGAAGTAAGAAAAAAAGAAAGAAAGTTTGGAGCTAAAGCTTAAGTCCTAACTTCGATTGATCAAGACTTTTAGGTAGGAACTCTGAAAATTCTCTTAACCTTCTCTTCTAACCCCTCTCTACAACAAATAATATAATCTAAGAAATTAGAAAAAAGATTTAAAAAGAATCGAATAGGAGATAACTTAATTGTTGTGCATGGAATGACGCATTCCGTTTTGTTTTCTTTTCCATAAGTTAAACAAACATGTTATGTGAATATTAATACCTTTGGAACACACTAGTTTTAGAGCTTAAATAACATATATGGACCCGTAATATAAGTTAAACAAGAATAGAAACAAGTCTACTGAAAAAAACTCAAGAAAAGCCCTCTTTCTTATCATACCTAAATTTTTTGGTAAACCAAATAGAGTTTTTTTAGAACCTATTTTTTCTGGAGCTTTATGAAGTTATTATTAGCATGCGTGATTTTTTGTAGAACCCAAATTGATGTCTAAGTGCCCCATACATAATTTTTACACTTTTACACTAATGTAGCAGAAAAATAACCCACTTTGCCGATTTTTAGAAAATTCTAAAAAATTCTCCTCAGGCCTTATGTCCAGAGCTAGATTTTTGAGTTATTTTTCATTTAAAATTTATTTGGAGTGATTTGACTGGACAATTTTTTCTAAAACTCGTTTTTACCAAATAGTGTCGTTTTTGGACCTCTTATGTTCAAAGAATTTTTGCTCATGTTTAAAGGCAACCCACTGCTTAGATTTCTTCATGAAAAATGTTTCTAACATGTATCCGTCACCCCAAAAAATTTCGTAGCAAACAAATGACGTTTAGTATTTTTAATAAATTTTACAAATAGAACCCAAGAAGCTGAGTTTTTAGTGAAGTTGATTAATGATGCCTAAGTATTTGATTAGTTGTGTTATATTTATATCTTGTCATGAAGGAGACTTGTTGATGTTTTTATTGTACTTAAAGCATGTTTAAAAGTAGCTAGACACCTTGTGTTGAAAGCATAATTAGTGGATCAAGTACACGTATAGGGAACTAAACGATGACTACGAACAAATTTTATTCTTCAAAACAAACTTGGGTTTTGACATGGGGAGGGTTGTGTATTGTATTATAGTGATGATGAAGGGTCCATTGACGTCTTGAGCCGTGCTATGTCTCGAGCCATGCTTTGTCTCGAGCCGTGCTTTGTCTCAATTTGTCTCACGATAATCAATTGCGTATAGAAAGTATGAGATGGGCATAGTGACGACGGTAAACCGTGCATCATGACACTTAGCCAAGTACACATAGTACTGGACAGAAAGGATGATGTGGCGGGGACAAGGTGAATGGGAACATGAGTGTATGGGAACATATTAGTACCAAGGTGGTGGGGCACGTTATGGAAAATGTGGTAATGATTGTGGGAATGGGTTCTCTAGTGAAACCAGAGGGGAAAACTATTTCTTTGAGAACGTGAACTTTTGAGAGTTTGAACAGTGAGAACGTAGTGATTTTAGGTTGAACTCCTTGCATTGGTTTATATATATAATTGTGTATCTCTTGTATGCATATTATTGTGTATTGGCGTGGAACGGGTAGATTAGTTGGGTTATAGTTGTTGCTCTGAGCTTGTAGCTCACGATATTTTAAATGCCAGGTAAAGAAGAAATATACGAGGAGGCCATCTCGATCAAGGAGGAAGAACCCTAAACTCTGCCCGATGTAGAAGAAGAAATCGTGGAATAATTTCTGAATTAGTTAGAATATGTAATATTTCAATTTCAAGACTTGGAAGTACTTTTTGTAATATTGAAAATTCTCTTTGATATATTAAAGTCTTCATCGTTTTAAATTATTCTTTTAAGTCGAGTTAATTACTTTTAAAAAAAAAAAATGCTATTTTTCACAAGTAATTACTAAAATTGTCTTTTAATGATGTCTCCTAGAATCGGAGCATCACAACTTGGTATCAGAGCTTATGAATATGAAACCCTAGTTGCCGTGGGTAATGGGTAGAATTAAGTTTTATGTGTGATATTTATTTGTTATTTGTAACTATTATATGTCGCATCTTTTTAAAAGTAATAAAGAAAGTATAAGAATAAGATTTCTTTTTAAGACACCTTTAAACACATTAAGTCTTACATGAGCCACCCCGTTAATATCTTATAGCAATGTCTACTCTATGGATTACAATTGGGACTATGACCCTGAGGAAGAATCGGATTCGGAAGAAGAGAGCTACTTCGTGTTCGACCCAAAAGAGGCACCGCCGCTAGAGTCTGATGAGGACGAGAATATAAATACAAAAGTATATTGTAGTCTTCAAAGATATCGTTGGGACTTCAGAATTGGGGCACTAGTTTATACTAGAATGTACCCGAAAATCAAATGCGCATAGAAGAAGGATGAAATTTTCCTTGCTTCTTAGGCTCGATAATTGTATTGAAGAAGCTTGACTAACATAACTACCTCTTGGACGTGCCATGAGGATTTGGCAATAGATTGAGAGACACTATCGGCGCAAGATGGCTACAGATTCAACACCCCCAAGACGTGAGAGGAATAATAACCTCATGTGACCCTAACCTAGACTTCAATAGCCCGAACACTTACGTAGAAATTCTCATCGCCGTAACCAATCGAGCTTTAGGGGACCATCAGCACGATGGTACGTAGAAGTTCAATGGAGATGCTACAGGATTCAAGAGGCATTGTGGGAGAACGAGAGAAAAGTCTGATGGTTCTATCCCCATCTGTTTAAGTGAATCTTTTCATGTCATTTGTTTCTTTTGTTATAATACTCAGTGATTCGTATCACTTGGGCTTTGTAATTTTGCTTATGCAGTAGCACTCTGTAATTAGTATCACTTGAGTTAATCTCAAGTTTGTAACCCATCTACAAGAAAAATTTTAATGCAATACCTTTGTGTTACATGTATGTGATTTTTGTTTTTCATGATTGCTATGTGAACCATAATGATGTATGCACCCAAACTTAAACAAACAAACAAATCAAGAGAATAAAATACATGTCGCTTTTCTTTGTAGAAAAATGTCTGGACATGGAGGTAGAGGGAGAGGACGAGAAATCCAACCTGAAATACCCGAAGCCTTTATCCATGACCCACCTCACCATGAAAATAATCGAGACCCTAGATTAGGAGAATTAGCCCAAGCCCTAAGAGTTTTGGTGATAAATATGCACCCATAACCGCCACGTATTCTTCATGACCGAGCCTGGTTGTTGTCTGAATTTCGGAGATAGAGGCCTTTAATTTTGAATAGAGAAACCATCCCACGTCTAGCGGAAGGATGGCTAGGATAAATCAACAAAATGATAGATATCATGAACATTGAGAACAACAGCGATAAGGTTGCACTGGAAACATATCAATTGGAAGGAGAAGTAGATTACTGGTGGGAAATGACTCGAACCACAGTGGACATAACGACCCTCACTTGGGTATGTTTTGAAGAACTCTTTCTTGAGAAATATTTTCCTACCACCTCAAAGTAAGAAATGGCTCAAGAATTTCTGAGTTTTAGGCAAGGGAAGTTGATAGTAACTCAGTATGCCAATCGATTTGATGAACTGAGCTGATATACATCAACTGTAACTCCTGACGAGAATTCGAGAGCAAAGAAGTTTGAGTGGGGACTTGAGCTCGCACTAAGAGGAACGTTGACTATCCTATGGCTACCCACTTACGGTCAAGTAGTGAAGACAGCCTTAGTAGCAGAGAGAGAATTGAACGATTCAAGGAGAATTTGGGATCAAAATGAGAAAAGAGGGCCAGTTCAGAAAGGATCGATCTAAAACAATTGAGGAGGAAATACATAGAAGCCCTATTCACGACCTCCATTGAACTTCCAATTGAGCTTCACAAGAGCCATTTACATGAGGGACACATGATCCGCGACTGACTCAGTGGCAACCAATTAACCCTAATGTACGAACGAGTAGTAATTCACAAGCTCCGATTAAAATTTCGGGACCCACATACCAGCCACAATCCAAGCCTAGATAAGAAAGAGGTTTCGGTACAACCAGAATGCCTATAGCCCTAAAAGTCTTCGTGCTGCAAGAGGAGGAAGGATGTGACCCCTCAACCATTCAAGGCACCCTCATACTTTCAAATTCTTGGGTACAAATTTTATTTGATTTTGGTGCTTCACATTTGTTTATATCAACTGCCTGTGTTACCTCACTAAGTTTAGAGCATGGACTTATGAAAACTACGATGAGTGTAGCATCACCCTTAGGAGGAAATTTTCGGGTAGAAGTAGTTTGCAAGTCTTGTGACATCGAAATCTCGGGTCTCTGACTAATGGGCGACCTTAGAGTGATCAAAATGGCTGATTTTGATATCATACTTAGCATAGAGTGGCTATCTAGCCATCGAGCTATCATAGATTGTTATCTTAAGAAAGTCATCGCTTATACCTTGGACGGGACATGTTTTTCGTTTAAAGGGGATAGATCTTGTGTTCTTCCCCATAAAGACTTTACAAGACCTCGACAGAAAGTTAAGGATGGTTAGTTAGCAGCCTTGACTTTGAATGATGAGATTCAGCTTATGTTTGGCCTAACTTTTTTTAAAAGCTTTTTTTTACTTAAAAGTCTTTAAAAAAGCCCACTAGTTTGGCTTAAGTTGGCTTTTTTAAAATATTTTTTTACATTTATTTTTTTATAAAAAAAGCCAAAAAATCAAAAAGCCTAGAAAAAAGCTAATCTAAACACAAGCTCAGCTTGAGACAGAACTCAGAGTGTAGTTCGTGAGTTTGTCGACGTATTCCCAGCCGAATTACCAGGCTTACCCCCCACAAAGAGATGTAGATTTCACTTTCGATCAACAACCAGGAACCGCTTCAATCTCCATGCCACCCCATCAAATGGAACCCGCTGAATTAAAGGAATTAAAGACACAATTGGAAGAACTTCAAGAAAAAGGTTTTATTCGACTTAGTACTTCACCATGGGGAGCACCAACACTATTTATTAAGAAGAAGGACAGATCTTTAAGAATTTGCATAGACTACCATCGACTCAACCAAGTAACGATCAAGAATTGTTATCCACTCCTAAGGATTGATGACTTATTCGACCAACTGAGAGGTTCAAGATTTTTCTCAAAGATTAATCTATGATCGGGTTATCATTAGTTGCGAGTGAAAGGCGAGGATATTCAAAAGATAGCTTTTCGCACTCGTTACAGTCATTACGAATTCGTAGTAATGCATTTTGGATTGACTAATGCACCTGCTGTACTCATGAGCATGATGAACAAAATCTTCACGCCCTACCTCGATCTGTTCGTAGTGGTATTTATTGATGACATCCTGATTTTCTCATCATTCGAGGAAGAACATGAACAACATCTGAGAAAAGTTTTACAAGCCCTGCGTGAAAATCAATTGTATGGAAAGGCTAGCAAATGTGAGTTTTGGTTGAAGGAAGTTAAATTCTTAGGACATATGGTCTCTGAAAAAGGAGTAGCAGTAGTCCCAACCAAGGTTAAAGCTGTATCAGAATGGAAGCAACCTAAGTTAGTGTTTGAAATCAGAAGTTTTTTTAGGTTTAGTTAGATATTACAAAATGTTTATCCAAGATTTCTCTAAGTTGACAAAACCTATGACTCATTTGACCAAGAAAGGAATAAAATATGTATGGACTGAGGAATGCGAAAGTTCTTTTCAAGAACTTAAGAAAAGACTGATAAGTGCCCATATCTTAATCATCCCTGAAAGAGATGAAGGCTACACAGTATACTACGACGCTTTAAGGTGGTCCCTAAATCTTCCAATCACTGGTATTAGGCCTACTCTACGAGGTCTTCCTGATGATGAAATTCTTTCTCTTCACCTGTTGCATTAACGCCGTGAGCCGATGCCCAAAAGAAAGACTCTTAACCATAATAATCTAACTCAAGGCACAAATTCACCAAACACATTTCACAAAACACTACTGCATTTATATATCAATAGAAAGATGATTTAAAAGCGAATTAAACCAATTTACACAAACATAGTAAGCAGTGATGCATAAAGTATGTCTATAATGCTTAAGATGTAATGTCAGAAATGTTATGCATATGCCCTATCCAACCATACTCCACAAACCAACAAACCGAAGGAATTCCACGCCGGGAAATCAAGAGTAGACTTCATTGGACAAATTGAACACTAAAGCCATCACTATAATTCCTCGTTGTGAATAATAACCTCGTCGCCCAGTTATATACTGCAACTGTTTTATTCAATCACAACAGCGTGGGGCCAGTGCCACTTTGAGACTTATTATCGTTGCCCACAGGGACTTATTGTCATTACCTAGGGACTTATTGTTACTGCCCTTCTGTACTTATGATGGTGTCACCAACATTAAGAAATCTGATGCATTCGCCAGTGTTAACCCAAAATCTAAGGTATAAATATTGAAAAAAAGTTAGAGACGAACCCATGGTGTCCTCAAGTGATTTCCATCTAAAAACATAGTAAATAACCATACACCGGGGACGCACCCAGGGTGTTCACAGGGAATATATCCTAAAATATTTTCACAAACTGGTCCTCTAAGGACGCCCTAAACTAAGAAACAACGGGTGATTGACTCCAAGACACCCTAAAAAACAATGATAAATACACTATTCCAAAAGTACAAATGATGACCCCCAAGATGCCTCAAGTGCAACGTAACAATGCTCATGGTACAACAATTCATAGCATGAGGTATAATAACTCACAACATGAAATACAACTAAGCATAGCATGAAGTATAACTACTCATAGCATGATCTCCACCATGTGTCAAGAGTTAATCCTCATTATAATGAGCATGCTATCATGTCATGTCATGGTTCACATAAAATAAATCATACCAATCAGATAATTAACTCTATTTAACCCAAACATAAAGGATATGCTCACAAATCACTTAACAATTCACTTATAAAATTTCAGTCATTAATTTATAACTTGTAGCAACAAATTGGGGCCTCAAGACTTTGAATTAGGTTCTGGTTTTTAGTGACAACATAGATTAAAATATTCTTAACAAGTTTTATGAAGAACACTTAAGCTAAAACCCATGAATTGTAGGTGATATGACCTTCGCAAATTAAAGTGCTACGGCAGCTCCTAAAAAATGGCTGCGAACAAGGCTCACAAAAGGTAGTAAGTTTGGGGTATCTTGACAGCATCATAAGGAACAGTATTTGGATATGTTCTAGTTTAATATGTCCTTTAAAACTCTTATGAAGGATGCTCAATAGGGTTCATAAGAAAATATTTGAGATATTATCCATTTAAGAAAGTGTGTCAGGTGAGCATACTCAAAACTGAAAAATAGTGATTTTCAACAACAAGAACAATGAGTACAAAAATGATTTGAGGGAAAAAACAGGGAATAAAGGACCTGATTTTTTTGACAGAATTTAGATTAAAAATTTCCCTAACATTTCTCATGAAGAGCACTTTTTGGATAGGTCACTAGAAATATGGGTTTTGGGCCACATAATAATATTGGACAGTAAGGGTTTTAAATCACTGAACATAGACAGCAGTTTGCAGAGAGATTTTGACTGATCGAATCTCAACAAAAAGGGCTCATTTTTGGTGGATAGATATATAAACATGTTAGCTACAACTTTTATGAAGATGCCAAAGCTTAGTTTTCACTTTTAAATAGGGTTTTACCTCTACAACAGAAGTTGGTCTGAAAATGACACGTTTTGGTAGAAAATTTGTATTTCGAGATTTATAAGCTTAAAATAGTTCAAACTAATTTTATATAATATATAACACAAAAATATAAATATGTACATAAAACACACCCTTAGATGATTTTTCTGTATTTATTTATAATTTTTCAAACACATGTCCAACAAGCTGAAAACCCTAAAACTCAGAGCTAGTAAACTACTTCATCTCCTAACATGTTGCATGTAATGGATGATCATGTATATTTTGCATGCATGGTATGTAGACTTAAAAACCATAACTCCAGTACCCAAATATGCAAATATTTTTATGGAATTCAATAAAAATCACATGCATAAGCAACAACTCACAAGATCACACTAAACAGCCCCTAAAACATAACTTTTATGCCTTTGTTGTTAGGTTTTGATTCTTGATCTTGGTTTTAAATTTAACAGTGGTGAGAGGGAGGTTTGAGATGACTGAGATCAAAGGGTATTAGAGTTTTCTTACCTTTTTATGTGTTACTCTTTGGTGGCAGAGATCAAAGACTTAGCTTTCTAGTGTAAGGATCTAGCTCCTACCTCCTTCTTCCTTCTTCTTCACACCCTTTCTCCTCTTGAACACTTAGCTCCTCCAATTTTTAGATTTGAAGCTCTCTCTCTACCTCTCTATGCTGGAAATGAAGGGGGAGGGAAGAGGGCTTTGGCTCTCTTTTTATAGGAAAATCAATTAATGGGAAAAATGATTAATGGTGTAAGAAAATTTTAAAATTCTAAATTCTTATTAGTTGCATGGGCGGTGGGGTTTCTTTTTAGAAAATTTTTTGTAAAAAGACATAGAGGGGAAGTCAGCTAGGGTGGGATTTTGGGCCAAAACTCAGACTGTGTTCTTTATAGCATTGTTTGGGTGTTTTGATGATATATTTGTATTACATTGTCCAAGAAAAAGTTTCAAAAATTAACTTGATGTGTGTTTTTTTGTCTTTTTTTATATAGAAATGAATTATTTTAGTAACTTTATGATTAGATTAATATTTTTGTAGTTTATTATTAATTTGGCATTATTTGATTAATTATGTATTGACACATAAGTTAAATTGAGCTCTTTTAACAGGATGTGTTAATTTGGTTTTATTTGGTGTGTAAGAATTTTAATAATGGTTTGTTTTGCTTTTGTAGATGTAGAATTTTATATTAGTATCATCATTGTTCACTTAGATAATTTGGGTTATAATAATGCTTGATTCGTACATCTTTTTTTAATTTTGAGCATAAAATGCAAAAAAAAACTTTTGGCACATTCTCCTAGGTGTAACCGGCTTCGAGGGGCATTTTGGCCATTTTGTTTTCTATTTTGTCTTTTATTTTTTTATTTTGATTTAAATCTTGAATTTGAGTTGTTCATGTGTTCAAATTTGGATTTTTAAAGATTTTCTTATATCTTAGGGGCAAAATGGTAATTTCACACTTTTCATGGGATTTTATGAATTTAATTTAATATTTTTGGATAATTTAATAATTTCTAAGGTTTTAAGACTTCTTTATTTCATTAGGGTTTTTGCCTCTAGGGTTTTAGACTCTTAGGTTTTGATTGTATTAGGGTTTTAACCTTACCGTGACCTAAGATCCTATCGGTTTACCATCACTAATTCAATGGTTTAGAACCAAGTCCTCACGGTCTACCCCTCTTAGAATAAATTATGACCCAAAAATTTTGCATCGCACTTCTTCATGTAAAAAGTTGTGGATGATTTGCCCACATCGCATCCTTGCGTTCCAAGTCATTATCCTAATTTTGTAGTGCTGCCAAAGAGCTTGTTTCAACAAAATCATTTTTCTCTTGGAGTACCTTCCTTCAGATCTTTACTGAGCTCTCCTTAAAGTTGAGTCCTCATTCACTTGAGTTCCCGATTGAGGGGGTGGTTAGGGTCGGGCTTATACTTTCAATAATTTTTGGGTAGTAGTTGTTTCCACTTGCTAGAGTTTTAGACTGGCTACTATGATACTTTCCAAGAGTTACGTCGCATATCTATGGCATGGGGTTTATCGATTGACGTTATCCTGATAGCTTTATTTTGCGAGAGTACGATAACCTTATATGGCAGCGATACAACAAGTTTGAACTAACACATCCCCCAGAGTTTGTGATTACGAGCGTACCTTCGATTGTTTACGGATCCTCTTTATCTCCTCCGTGAAGTGCGAACACTCTGTCCATCGCTTCTTGTTGAAAGGGACCTGCTTGATTTTCGTAATCTTGCCTTTGTCGACGATCATTGTAATTTCTTCCCCTTGGTAGGGAGCATTCAAACTTTTTACGCTCGGGCTTGCTGTAATTGAAACAAATTATCAAGCTTGCCTCCTATTTTCCTAGTTGTCCCTTCCTGCTAGTCTATGCGTAAGGTCTTGAATGTATGAACTTCTTGTTGTTCCTTCGTAGCCCTCATCGATTGCCTTCCCTACTTCCTAGTGGGCAATTTTCCCTCTGATTCCCTGGCTGACTGCTCCTAAAACATGTTTTTACTACTGTCTGCTACCTCTTCATTGCCTTGATCCACATTTTTGTTGCTCGGGAATTTACCTCCCCTTTGGTGTCGGGACATTCTATATCCGTAGGTCTAACAAGTGCCATGCCTCCTCCTTTGGTGCTTTCTCTTGTGATCGATCTATGTTGGCAGCTAAGTCTTACAAGATCCGGGCTAGGCTCGGGACTTTGGCTCCATCTTTTACTTTTATAGGACGTTCATGATTCTGCCTTCGTCCCACTATCTTTAAGAAAGAAGGGAAGAGAAGGGTTACAGAACTATCGAATAAGGTTGGTCTTATACACATGGTGAAGGTAGGCCATATAACACTCTCATTCGTATACATCGCTATGAGAAAATTTATTTAAAGAAGTCTTGTCGTCTTACTACAAGTTGCACGAGAATCACAAAACTATAGGTGTGCGGCTACTAATTGTATCCTATTATGGGTGGCAGTTTTTCATAAATCCTAGTTTTAATGGGGTAATCGAGACGATATCTCCTTTCCTGAACTCCATGTGATCTCCTATATTAGACTCGAGGGGTCTACATCGTCAGTCAGCACAACTCTCCAACTTGATCTTCTCAGTTGTTAGTACGTGATTTGGCCCTACCGATTGGTCTCTTCGATTTCTAGTCTGCATATCAGTGATTTGTAGTATCATTCATACAAGGCTTCAAACGGGTCGTACCAATTTTTGCTTGGTTGCTGTTGTTACTGATATTACGTGTGTAATCCCAAGAGGGTAGGTGAATTGGGTATTTTAAAACGTTGGATTAACTAATCAAACACAAGTGTCTGATCTTTAGTTCACAAAATATTACTTATTTAAATCACAAGTCAATTTGTATTAAACTTATAAGCAAAACCTTGCGATGAAATATTTAAGAATAAGTGTAGACAAAGATTAAACTTTTTAAACAAATACAACACTTAATTGGTTTTAATGTTTTTCAACTATAACTTCTAGATTAAGATACAACAATATAACAATGCTTCTTCCAAAGAGACAAGAAAGAATTTAAAAACTTTTTAGCTTTGAGATTTGAAAGATGTGAGAAATGAAAGATTTAAATACAAGTGTATGATAAAAACACTTATTCTTGTATTAACAACGTAAGATATAAGTGTAGCTTTCAATTTTACAAGAATGCTTTAATTGATCCAAAAATCTTCTTGTAAACTAGATTCAATTCCTTTTTGTATTAACAATACAAATATTTATAACTCAAATACTCAAATACAAAAATCTTTTGATATAAGATATAAGTATAAAAATTATTTTTACAACTTCTAGTTTTAAAATTTTTTCTTAAATTAAGCAAATATAAGAACAAATAATGAATAAGAAATGAAATACAAGAGTGTGTGTGTGTGGTATAATAAACAACAAGATAATAAAGAAAGTAAAAGCAAGAGAAAAGTAACACCACGATTTTTACAAGGTTCGGCGTAGCCTTAAGCCAACCGCTATAAGGATTTCACTACCTCTCCTTCAATAGGCGGAGGAGCCTCTCTCTTTAGTTTAGGCGGAGTTGCCTCTACTTGAGAATGTAGCATTCTTAAGTTAACCCAATCCTTGTAGGCGGATTAGCCTCTTTTGAGAATCACCTTTCTCAAATACATATCAAGAAGAATGATACGAGAGTGTACAAAGAATGCTCCTTGAATGAGCAAATAGGTACAACAATGAAACTCTAAACTCACTTCTCAAGAAATATGAAAATGAAGCTCAAG
>JAUMHN010122820.1:0-23962 GCA_032360265.1 Heliamphora ciliata
ACAAACCTCGTCAAAACGAGATTTCGTTTGGATGAACGCGTAGCCCTCGGCGAGGATACTAAGGATCCGCTATTCGATCGTAAAAAATAAAGCCTAGGCCCCAAGAAAATCTAGAGAGAAGGCAGAGATTTCGTTTGGAAAATGAAAACTTAGCTTGCAAGTTTGGAAAATATCTCCTAAATATCTAAGGGTTAGATATTTATAGGTCCCGCCCGAAAATATATATATATATATATATATATATTTTAACTTTGCACTACAATGCCTAACGGCCCTGGGATTCAACCCTACATGCATTTCTAAGCCCAAGCATGCATAAAACGCATATAAACATGCAATTATAAAAACGATAAATAACGCGTCGAAAAACACCGCAAAAGTTAAAACGGGTCAGGGTCTCACAGCACATCATAAATCTCAAGTAGGTTACAACAAGTATAATAATTGGAAAACGAAAGTTCTCCATGCATGTAACTACTCAGATCACAAGGATAGAAACTGTCGGATCCTATGCCGAAGATCCATAAGATTATTTATTGGCAATTGAACTCTAGAGCTATCACGATTGACCCTCGTAAAATAATGACGTCATCACCTAGTTTCATTCCACGGCTATTTCATTTGAATCACAATGGCATGGGGTTAGGACATCATCCGACTGTCCACGTAAAGGACTAGTGATGCCTCCGCTAGAGTCAAACCAAAGTCTATGACTCGAAGAGGAAAAATGAACGTATGACCAAACAAACTAACTAAACATTGAATAGATTTTATTAATAATTGAACACTAAAGTCATCGCAATTGACCCTCGTTATGAAATAATGACTACGTCGCCTAGTGTCATATCATGGTTGTTTCATTTAAATCACAACGGCATGGGGTTAGAACAACATCCGACTGTCCACCTAAAGTGTTAGTGATGCCTTCGCCTGCACCAACCGAAAGTTCAAGGTTTGATACGCTGGTCTCCAGGAATTTGAAAGGGACACGCCTTACTCATTGAAGTATGGCACTATTACATTCCCGTACGCTATGTTCCCATATGTTATGCTACCATACGCGACATATTTCAGAAGCATGGCTCAAGACGTAACACGGCTCAAGATATAGCACGACTCAAGATGTACATGGTCCAACAAAACCTGAAAATGCAACGAACCATGTCATGGGACATGCACGCATTATATTCATGATAATGAAAGAAAAACTACTATCACATGATAACCCATAACGGAACTTCAATTGCATCCTTGCACACCTTTCAATAATTCACGCTTTCATATTGATCAAAAAACATGACACGTGTCTCAAGCACCACTAGTGAAACACTAAGCAAATGGGGTTCTTATTCAGTTAACAGTTTCTGTCCCAGGTTATCCAACAGTCAGAAGAAAATACCTTTTAGATAGTAAATCAACTTCATAATTTCTGAAATTTGGACAGTAACTAGTTCAAGATGTCTTCTAACTTTTTCATGGAGAACACTTTTCCTATATCTCATTAAAAAAAAAGGTGTTTTGGCTCTTGTAAGAAAGTGGGTTGAATCTGTCCAGAGAGCCAGATTCTGTCCGCCTACTTGAAAGAACGTTTTGACCCATCAATGGTGTTCAAAATTCTTAAAATTTTGCAAACAACTAAAATAACATGTTAGGAACATTTTTCATTAAGAAACCATTTCCAAAATAAGTCTCTAAAATAGGGTTTTACCCTCTTGAACGAACTGTGACAGAAAGTGTACAAGTTTGGGAAAATTTTAGTTTCTCAAAAACCACTCATCTAAATCTTCTTAAATAAATCTTATTGGAAAGTTAATGTTCATATCTAACTCTGGACACAAAAAAGATGTTCATATGATTTTTTTAGAATTTATTAAAAATGTTTAAAGTGGAACCTTACTGTTGAAAAAACCTGTTACTGAACTTATGAGAGCATATCTTGGTTCTTTATTCACTTTTCATGGCAAGGATTAAGCTTTTAAGCATGGATCATACATGGTACACAAAATATAAATTCCAGCAACTTCAAACAATGAAAGAAATATGAACCACTTAACCCAACATCACAACACAAATATATGTTCTTAAGTCAAAAGGGGATTCTAGGTTCATTCTAATTTGTTACAAGCTTGTTTCTTTTTGCTTTCTTGCTTTGTGTTCATTAAGAAGGGAGGGAGGAAGTTGTTTTTGAGTGAAGAAGAGAGGGGTTGTAAGAGTTTCTTACCTGTTGTTCTTGAACCTTTAAGCTAGAAGATAGACTTAAGCTTTAAACTTTCTTCTTCTTCTTCTTGTTCTTCTTCTTCTTGTTCTTCTTCTTAGTCGCCGAATTTTGCTAAAGGAGAGGAGAGGGCTTTCTTATTTATAGAGAAAAGGGAACTTGGTGCCCAAGTTTTGGTTAGGATTTAGTTAGATTGGTTAGGCTTTGTTGGACTTGTTAGGAAGATAGATGTATGTATGTATATATATGTGTGTGTGTGTGTGTGTGTGTGTGTGTGAAGATATATATATGTATAATTCTTGTGTCCAAATATAGATTTAAGCCATGTCTGGATTTGTGGAAGAGAAAGGAAGTGATGTTTGTGTAAGGTGTAAGGTGTAAGGTGTAAGGTTTTAAATTGACTTTTGAGGCAATCTTCCAAAAGAAGCTTTGAAAATGCATTTTTTTGCTTTTTGAATAAAAAAATGTATTTTGGCACACTCCTAGGCATGGCCGGCCACCCCATTTTATTTTCTTTTTATTTTTTATTTTATTTTATCATTTCTTTATTTTAATTAAAAAGGAGATTAAAAAAATACATGTATAGATACATATGTATTAATTCTTCACGTGGCTTCCCTTTTGAGCTCTGAGCTTGTACTTTGATTCTTTTGTTCTTTGGGCTTAGGATTTGGGGTAGCTATTTAAGGTAACACTAAGGAGGTGTTGGGCTCAAAAAGGTTACAAGGATAGGTCGGCTTCTCTTAAGGAAGGTTCAGTCCCGAAACTTTGTCTTTAGGTTTTTGCCTCAACGTAACCCTTAACTTGAATCCGTTAATTCAAACTTCCACTGATTCCTCTATAACCTTGATCCCAAAAATTCGGGTCTTTAAAAGCTAGCTTATCTACCTCGCAATGGTAAAAATTTCATGAAAAAATAAAATTACAAGTGATTGGAAATTTATAAGATGAAACCATAGAAGCAATGGATACAAATGATATCGAGATAAGTGATGCAATTGATGAAATTAACGAGCAAAATAAAGCTCACCCCTTCAAACATCCTCCCCAAAATGAACATTCTCCCCATTAACAAAAATAATAGATGCTATTGAGGAGAAAAAAATGAGTGAGTTGAGAAATAGATTTCCAAGGGGATCAAAACATGCCGTTGGATTCATGCTCTAAAGAAAATCTCCACAATCATCTATAAGCAAGGCAATATTCTCCTGAACAATCTTCCCTAACCTAAGACCTCCTTTTTCCTATGGGAGAGAAACCACCTCCCAACTAGCCAAAATCTTTTCTCCCATGCTTCCACGCCACCCGAAAAAAGAGAAAAAAACTTAATCAACTTTTCTGTCTTATCTGCTACAACAATAAGAATTTTGAATAAAGGAACACAGGAAATTGACACACTACTACACTAGGCAAGACAACTGGAACTAGGTAAGCCTTTTTCCTTCACATAACAAAGATTTATTAGGGCATCTAAGAGCACAGGCCACCCTCTGTGGATCTAGTGGGAAATTTATGCCAACTGTTGAACTTTAAATTATAGTCACCTTAAGTCAAAAAATCATTACAAAAATTCTAAGAACGAAAAGCAAATTAACCACTTTTATCTCTATAGAAGAGAAAAAGATGGTATCAACTACAAACTGTATATAAGAAACAAAGACCCTATCCTGGTCAATCACAGAATCCTTCACTTACCCACCTCGTTAGCACCAGCAACTAACCTCTCCAAAACATCAACCACTAAGGTAAAACAAAGGGAGACATGGGTCACCCTCCCTAATAACCCTGGAAGCAATAATAGCATCTCCAACTTAGCCATTGAAAATAATTGAAAACTTACACATAGACAAGCAATTCTCCTTCCATTTCCTCAACATATGTCATATGCCTCTCCAAAATTAGCCTTAAAAATGATCATTCTCTTATTAGACCCTTTATAATCCCCCTCCACCTCATAAGCATCAAAGTTACATCCGAAATTTGACATCCCTCCTTTCTCGAAAACTCCCTAAAACCATTTGTTTAGTGAAACTTAACAATATCCTAACAATCCTTGTAAAATTGTCACTGTAAAACCATCAGGCCCAGTAATATCCTTTTCACATTCAAATAGAACCTTACTAATTTCTGCCTCATCAAAAGGCCTTAACTAATTATCCTCTCATCATCAAGAGAGGACCATTCTAAACCTTCTATTATGAATCTAATCTCTTCTAACACAACTCACCATAAAAGGAAGTCAGTCCTCTTGTGATTTGATATTCCCTTTACACATACACATTCAAATCAAGTGCTAACTTTTGATGTTCTTTTTGTCGTCTCATTTGCAACTCTATGAAACAATTTTGAATTCTTATTCCCTTCCTTCGGCCACTTAAACCTCAATTTTCAAGCCGAAGAGATTTCTTCCCTAAAATCATCTTCCTCGAACAATGATTCTAATTCATTTCTTTCCTTCCTAGGGACATTGTCTAGATCACCACTCACCAGTCACTTCAAGACAATCCAACTCTAAAATCTTTGTTTTGAATCCCATGTTTCTTTTCTTTTAGATTCCTAAAATCCTCTCTGTCCCAACTTTGAAATGCTCTTTCATAAGGTTCAAATTCTTTGTGAACCTAGAACCTTCCCACCAATGTGGCCTACAAGGAACTCACCATTCCTTAAGACTCTTATTAAACTAGTGATACTCTAGCCACTTATTCTCGAGCCTAGATAGAGTACAGCCCCACTTAAAAGGGCAACTCTTCAATGCTACTGAAATATCATTAGATACTACTTTGGGTTTAGGAAGAACCTCCTCACTTACATTACAAAATCTCTCTTTCCATCCCAAAGGGAATAAGTCTACCCAATCTATTACATGTGAAGTTTACCTAGGAATTTGGCCAAGCAAACGAACATTCAACAATAGAGGATCAGCCATCTCTCACTTTTCAATATAAGCATCAAAATCCTTTATACTCCTAGTGACTCTACCTACATTTAATTTTTCTGATCATAGTTTTAAATAGCAGTAGCCATAATGGTAGTTGTGTTTGTGACGCGATTTCGAGGCATAACGACCGTAGTTTAATGGTAGTTGTTATTGGCATTGTGAGTTTTTTCATTTTTTGCACAACTTAATAAAATTTAAGTGATACACGTATCTTTATTCCACAATACTATCTATTGGAGTTTAAAATTGTCTTTGGTGAATTTTGTTTACTTTTTAGACCTGATGCAACATATGTCCTCATTTTTATACTAATTTTATCTCGATATAGCGTAGTTTTAAATATTTTCATCCAAAATTTCTACAAAGATAATGAAAAATTAATACAACATCATATATATACAAACCTAAGTTAACATGATGCAACATTTGTCCTCATTTTTACTATAATTTTATTTCAATATAACATAGTTTTAAATATTTTTCTCTTGAATTCTATAAAAATAACAAAAATTAATACAACATCATATATACAAATCAAAGCTAAAACAACCAAGATTTAAATATTTCAAACTTTTACTTGCATAGATCTTAGACAAATTATTAAAAAAAAATAGAAAAATTTCATTTTCAGAAAGCATTTGTGCTGAAATTAACAAATGTTGATACAAATCATGAAATGATTGCAAATCAATGTTTACCCACACAAAAGACAAATTTTTAGAATATTTGAACAAAATTTTGAATATATATATATATATATATATATATATATATCATTTCAAAACCCATGTGAGCTGATATCTCAAAATCAACTACATAAATCCAAAATCGTTCATGTAAACCTTGCAAATCAATGTCTACATACACAATTTCTAGCTATCAACAAATATATATCTTGAAAAAATAATCGTTTAATAGCAGCAATCTAAATTGGTTGCCTTTGGATAAACCAAAACTGATCGATTGCGAATATCCGAGAGATCTTGACCTACATCTCTGAAATAAAGCTTTACCCAATTATACAAGAGTGTTATGCCTTCTTCGGATTGCTTGTGTGGTGAAAAGATTGTAATAGTGGGGTCTGGGTAAACCAAAATTGATTCACACTCCAAAATCTCGTCATAGGAGTCGTAACAACACCTTTACACCCGTTACAACACTATTACAGTCGTAAAGATTACATGTGTGAATTTCTCTCACACCGAAAAATTGACCGTAAAGAGTATCAGAGTTCACCAAAACCGTTACGTAACGGTGTTACGTGATAAGAGCGGATTTTTAAAACTATGTTTCCGACTAATCTAACAATATTGAAATTGCCTCGTACACACCAATTGGAAGACAAACCCCAAACAATCCAGCTAACTCCTCCAAGAAGAAAAGCTAAGCATGGGGCTATTGGGACCATAGTCTCCCATTAGCCACTATTCACTCTCATCACTATTGCTAAACCTTATGGACAAAGGAAACTCCACGACTACCTCACAATAACCACTTTCTCATGCCCAAACAATCACGAGCCTCTCCCCTAGATCTACCACGATAATTTAAAGCTTCCCAACTTCTATATCTAGCCCCCATATTTACCACTCGATCACTGTTGTTAATGTCACGATTTGACTAAGTTGGGTTCACACTTCAGCTATCAAATTCTGACATCTTAATGCTCTTTCACTGCTTTGTCCTTGGGATCTGATGACGGAACTTTGTTTGTAGATAGAGTTGTATAATAGCACGGTGGAGAAAGAGGGTTCCGAAGGTGCAGAAGAAGCCAAGAGGGCATATAGAGCTGCCAGGGAAGACAGTGACCATGCTGCAGAGAAAGCTGTAGGCGATAGGGTTTCTTCAGCACTCATAGACAGGGTAAAGTGTTCTTACAATATTTACTTCTTGCTATTGATGTTTTTCTAATTACTGTCTGCCTTGTGTCTTGCAATGCGTACAATGTCTTCCTGGACCTTTGCTTTATTTGTTCTAGCTCTCTGCATTTTCAGGTTGACGCTATGCTCCAAAAACTTGAAAAGGAAATTGATGACGTGGATGCCGAGATCGGTGATCGTTGGCGGTTGCTTGACAGGTATGCTTGGAGATATTATGATGGCTTGCAACAGGGAAGCAATAAACTTAATTTGGAGATGAACACAATAGAAGGAGATGTTGAAATCTTTTGCAGGAACAGGCCCCACTTTTCTTTTCTTTTTTATTTTATTTTGGTGAGTTTTTTTTTTTTTTGGGGTGGGGGGTGGGGGGGAGGGAAAAAGAAAAATAATTGAATGGCATTATTCTCCATAAAATGTCCCCAGTTTGGAAGAAATTGACCTTTTCATCGAGTTTTGTGTGATTTAAAATGGAACAGTAAAGGTGGTTAAACCTTGGAGGGTTCGAGGAAATTAGAGTATTATTCTAGCCCTTTTGCATTTTGTGCAGAAAATTCTCTTTATATATATATATATATATATATATATATATATATTTCAATTTATCCATAGAATTTTCCTTTCAATCTCATGTGCTGCCCTAAGATTAAAGGTTTGGCTGACATTACTCATCCCATGAATTGGCTAGGGATAGATGCACATATTTCTCTCTGGAAGCTTTTAAATGATTACTACATTTATGGATATGTTTCTTCCTTTCTTTTCTTTTCTTTTCTTTTCTTTTGCAGATAAATGTTGTTCTTTTATTTCTGTCATACTGCTTTTTCAAATCTTCACTTCATGGGTTTGAAATTGATTACTCAGTTGCACAGTTACCCATGCCATGTTTAGAACCACATGGTTTTGGTATCTGTACTGTGGAAAATTCTGATGGAGAAGGTAGTATGGCAATCAATAAGCAGTGATAGCAATAGGATATATTTTATGCGTTATTCAGCGTTCATGACCCTCCAATCAACAGAATCACTTTGCATTGTCATGAGCTTTTGTCAATTCACTGGATATTTGCATCAGCTAAATAATTGATCAATTAAACTGCCCAATGATTGGAACCTTCGCCTCTATTGTTCATCATCCTCTACATGCATCTCAGGTGTAGATACCCGAGACGTATACTTTCATAATTTAGAGGAAATCTTAAGTTCAGTCAATACCAGTGATACCAAAAAATGCTAATATCCTAGCAATTTATGTTTCCGAAACATAATAGACATCGTTCCAAAATGGTGAATTTGGCAATACATAGTGATCCCAAAAAATTATTATTACGTATATTTTTTCCTGAAATTTCTGAAGGAGAAAAAAAATAAGTAGGAGGAACTAAAACCTTGAGAGAGTGGAGTTTGACTGGACCAAATGTAAGCAAACTGGGCCATAATTCTTCTAGAATTATGTTTTTACATGGTTAATTGGAAGAAGAATAATCTTGATTTTCTTGAATGTCTAATTATTAAAAGAAAATTGCTTTTGCATTTAAATGTACTTTTAAGTTCTAATAGTATGATCTGTGCAAATCTACCCTTATTGTACGGCATGACATTATCATAGAAAAAATTCTGCCAAATAAATACTTACATCATCCATATGCAGAGATTTTGACGGTAAAGTTACTCCTGAGGAGGTTGCATCTGCTGCTATGTACTTGAAGGACACATTGGGCAAGGAGGGTGTTCAAGAACTTATCAGCAGCCTTTCCAAAGATAGAGGTCAGCGAAAAGGAGTTTTTTTATTCATTTTGGTTCTGTTGTTTCATTCTGCTCTTGATTTATTTCAATGTCTGAACTTATGCTGACACATCTACCCTGTGGGGGACTATATTTTGTAATTACTATGGTAGAACCAGACATATATACGAACCGTCCTTACCTATTGTGATTTCTTTGTTTTACAATTATTAATTAAGTAAAAATTGGACATCCATCGGAAATAAAAGCACCTTTTCAATTTTTTGCTAGTTTTGGATTGGAGCTATTGCAATCCAAATTATCCCCCGCCCCGAATACCCTCCCACTCTCTCCACCCACTGCACCAAACCTGCACTTCTTCCTCGAAAGAAAAAGAATGGGCAGCTTGGTGCACGAAGCTCCCGCGTATGCAGAGTTTAGAGAGGGGGCGAATCGCAATGGGTCAAAAGGAAAAGAATAAAAAGCAAATAATAAAAATAAAAGATTATGACAGTGCTCTGACAATGGTTTTCTGTCTTTAACTTTTAGCCCTATCCTAACCTATTATTTTATGAGGAATACGAGCGTGTCTTGGTTTGTTGAAGTCCTTTAGTAGGGGCATCAGAGATAATTGAGTCCTAGATTGATCGGATTGAGAGGTTACGTTCTGTTTGTGTTTGAATCAGGTCCTTGCTTAACATTATCAATCTACCATTATCATATCCTGTTAACAGTTCTATTTGATTTGTATTGACCTTCATATATCTACGTATTTATGTTTTCTTTTTTTCTTTTTCTTTGTTTTTTATTTTATAAATCTGCAATAGAAGGAAAGATCCTTGTTGAAGATATCGTCAAATTAGGGAGTCGTGCAAAAGATGCTGATACAGCTGGTGCAGGAAAACTATAGATGGAATTCATATATCTGAAGTTTTGGACCCTGTTCATCTCCAATTTTCTGGTGGAGGGGGTCGTCTATTGGAAGTGTCAATCTTAATGTACCTAGTTGATGCATAACGATAGCTTGGGCCGTATGTTGTTAAAGGCATCGACTTACATGCAGCGAAGAAGTTGCGATTCTTTTTAGAAGCAGACGAATGGACTGAATTTGTTACTTGTGTGAAATTTATGTAAAAAGCGAAAATCGCGTGGGTAGACAAAAAGGTTTTGAAGTCTTTTTTCCTGTTTGGTTCTATAACAATAGTTGTATGTATATGACACAATCTGGCTTCTTTCAGAGATTTACAACCAGGATAGGTGGGAAGATATCTTGGTTTTTGAATCTTGGTTCCCACCAATTACTGACAGCTCCAGTTTAAATCTTTTCAGTTATTGGTGGCTTCAACAACTCTAATTCATGTATTGTCCAGTTGCTTAATTTGTTTGTTTGTTTGCTTTTCCCCCCTTCTTCTCGTTTTATTTTATGGCTTGTTTCTTCTTCTTTTTTGTGATGGGGGGGGCCATCCCTCTCCCAAAACAAGGGGAGAGAGATGACTCCCCTTGTTTATGATTTTATGGTTTTTCTCATTTTATGCATACACACAGTTTGAATACTCGTGTTTTTATGATGTGTAATTGAAGTGTTGGTTGTGTTGAATGAGTGAATGATTTTATTGGCATTTGAAAGTGGAATTTTAATGCTTTATGAGTTTCAAATTTTGGTTCATGCTTACAAATGGTAGGCTCACTCGCTGTCTCGTTCTCTGAATACTCAGGATTAACATGCCGTGTTCTTTCTTGCCTTTTTCAAATTTAATTTATCCGGATTATCCCAGATCAAAAAGAAAAAGAATCAAGAAGTAAAAGAATCAAGAAGTATTCTTTGTACAAGAAAATAAACCTGAGATTTTTTCATTTCCAAGCCCTATTCTTTTGGTTTTACATTCTTATTTGCGTGTTGTTGATACCTTCAATTTTGGTCTATGTACATTTTGTTTCTCATCATATGGAATTGATTTATGTATAAGTTTTTTAAAACGTTATCAGTTATCAGTTTTGTTGGGTTGTGTTTTGTATTCTATCATGCCTATAGTTATTATATTATTTTAATCTATATGTAATTGAATTGGGGTAGAATTAAGAGTTCACTAAAATTCTTTATGTATAGAGTTTATAATAATATGGGCTAATTAGAATTCTTTTGGGTTTTCACATGTGTATTTATAAACATGACACTAGTGGAGTTTTAGAGCTTAAGCTTATGAAACAGAAAATTGAGAAGTTAGCTGGTAGAGAAAAAGTAGACGGGTGTTGTACTCTTTTACATTCAATGTAGTGAAATATTTTCTCTCGCTTGTGGACGTATGCCGGTGTGGGTCGAACCATGTAAATTCTCGGTATTTATTATTTTTTGTTTTTTGTTCTTTGTTCGTAAATTATTTTCGTTCGCATTCAGAAATTAGTGTTTAAATTCCAACAAATGTATCAGAGTTGACGGTCGTTGATTCAAAGCCGTGGTGGATGATCGAAGTAAAGTATAATTTTTTGATTTCATATTGTATAAATAAAAAATTATTTAATTTGCACAAAAAAAAAAATAACTTTTCGTGCCTGGTGCGGCGCGGTTGTTGCGCTGTACAAAGCTCTAATTGCCGGTTGTATTGATCAGGAATAATTTTTTAGTGAAGCCGCGGTGGCATTCTTTTTTGGATCACGCACGGGAAATTTTCCTGAGAACTTGGCATTGTTTGCACGGAAATCAATAAAACTTGGTATTCTTTGAGAACTCAGTAGAGATATGGATTTGGGACGAAAATCAAGTATTTGTTCGAATGTTTTTACTGTGTGCAACAGTTTTGAAATCAACGATTTGCAATTATTTTGCTCTATTGGCTCGAATATATAGCAAAATAATTTAAGGAGAAGGTGTTTCTTAAAGTTTTTCAGCACTGCGAATTTATTGGTATGGTCAAATTTTTTTATTTCTGCATTGATTAATTGGATTGAACAGATCGGTATAGATTGAGATTGATCGGGTACAATCAGAGTTCATTTGAGTTACAACGAGATCAGATTGTGGGGATTGTCAAACACAGAGTTAATGGCGATAAAAAACTCAAGTTTTGTGATTGAACATTTTAACAGTTGCAACGACTTCACCTTATGGCAGTAAAAGGTGAAGAATATATTGATGCGCAAAGGACTAATCAAGACTTTCAAGAAAAAATCAGAAAAATTGAAAACGATGAAGGATGTGGAGTGGAAAGAGATGCGAGATTTGGCAAATAGTACGATCCAATCGTATCTCGAGAATAGCACTATTCGAGAAGTTATCAACGAAAGCGATCCAGCGGAACTCTAGGCTAAGTTGAGAGGAGATACAAGTGAAAGATATTGCCGAATCGACTGTATTTAAAAAAACAGTTATATGCACTTTAGATGATAGAGGAAGCGAACTTTATAGAGCACTTGGACGAGTTTAACATGATATTAACGGAATTGAATTTTATCGGCGCAAAGATTGAAGACGAGGATAAAGCAATTCTCCTATTGGTTTCCTAACCTTCATCATACAGGCATTTAAGGACTACACTGATGTTTGGAAAATATACTCTTAGTTTAGATGAGGTTGTTGCTACTCTTATATCTCATGAGATGTTAAAGAAGAGGCAGAGTGATAGATCACAGGGAGAGGGCATCATGGTTGCATCAGGCAATGGGGAAGTCAAAGGCAAAGCGATAGTGAGGCAGGAGAGATCCAAGAAGGAAGGTCGGTCCAAGTCAAGAGGTTACAAAGGAAAGTGCTATTATTGTGACAAGGAAAGTCATCTGAAGAGGAATTGCCTGAAGTACAAGGCGGGCAAGAGGGAATAACAATCATTAGAGACAACAGTCACAGAAGGCTCCGATTATGAAGAATTAGAAGTGCTCACAGTTACTTCAGGTATGAACAAATCAAATTGGATATTAGATTCTAGATGTTCATTCCACATGTGTGCAGTCAGAGTGTATGTTGATACGAATCAAGTATGCGATGGAGGTATTGTCAGGATAGCTAACAATGCAGTAAGCAGAGTTGTCGGTATAGGGATAGTGCGATTTTGCAGGCTAGATAGGACCATTTTGATCTTGATTGAGGTTAAACATGTGCCGAATCTAAGAAAAAAATTGATTTCTCTGGGAATGTTGGATTTGAGAGGTTGCGGGTTCTCATCTAGAGGTGAAGTTCTTTGGGTTTCAAAGAGAAAAAAGGGATGTACCGTAGAGAGAGATGATTGATAACCTATACAGGCTCGTAGAGAATGTTGTGACAGGTGGAGCTACTGCCAAACATCAGATGAGCAGTATAGGTAGTTGACATACACGAAAAAAGTGTAAGGATGATCAGGGTGAACAACAGTTGCGAAAAAGCACACGGAATAGGTGCAGGGATACACGGAAGCGACGAGATAATATAAGTGCGCAGGTTAGCAAATCAGATGGTGTGTAGGATGCCGGCAGGATGCGAGAACAATAGTTGTTGGATGTTCACAAGAAAGTTTCAGACAACGAGACTAATAAGACAAATGTGACAGACAGGTGCACACCTCAACAGAAGTGAGTCTCTTTTGCTCTTGATTTAGTTAGTAACAGTGAGCTCTGTGGTTGTGCGCACAAAGGGGGAGAGATGGGGCCACGTTCTTTTATAAAGTAGTGAGGTTCATGGGGCACTCGGGTTGGGATATGGGCACCTCGATGTAGAGGTGCGAGCCATGTTATTTGAGTGTGGCAGTTCGGTGACGATGGCATTGGTAGAATCGACAGCGACACTGGTTATTTTCAGGGTGGTTTGTAGAATTCAAGTTAATGTGGAGATTGCTGGGTTGTGTCTTGTATTCTATCAGGCCCATGTTTATTATATTATTTTGATCTATATGTAATTAAGTTGGGGTTGAATTAGGAGTCCATTATAATTCTTTATGTATATGGTTTATAATAATATGGACTAACTAGAATTCTTTAGGATTTCCACGTGTGTGCCTATAAATATGACAATAGTGGAGTCTTAGGGTTTAAAGTTGTGAGACAGAAAATTAAGAGACTAGCTGGTGAAGAGAAAGGAGACACGTGATGTACTCTTTCATATTCGACGTAGTGAAATATTTTTTTTCTTACTCGTGGACGTAGGCCGGTGTGAGTCGAACTACATAAATCCTCGGTGTTGATTATTTTCTACCTTTTTTGCGTAGATTGTTTCCGTTCGCGTTCAGGGATTGATGTTCAAATCCCAATAAGTTATATATATATATATTGGTAAAATTGAGACGTCTAAGAATTTTTTTCAAAATTGAAACGTGTCTTAGTTTTGTAAAATACAAAATTGTTGATTTTTTTATGTTTTTAAGAATCTTTTTTTTTTCTCATTTATTTGATTTCCCCAAAAACCAATTATATACACACATGATCTCAATTTTTTTTCTTTATTGTTATAAAATTAGGATGTCATAGTCTTGTAAAATTAAGATTCTTTTTTTCCAAAATGGTGACCCTGTCTCAATTTGATCTTGTTACAGTTTGGCGCTTCTTTTTTGTGAACAGAAGAACATCTGTTTTTTTTTAAGGTTATATAATATGTGGATAACACATTGAAAGAATTGAAAGAATTGAAACGGGTAAACTAGTGCTTAAAGGGTTGAACATGGTTTATCCATTATGGGGTAGTTCTCAGAAGTTTTATGTTCAACTCTCATATGACACATGGCGCTCGAACTTATTCGATATAAATAGTTTGTAGGTCAGTAAACTCATCTCATAATTTTGATTTTGATTTTGATTTTTACTTTATACACACAATAAATTAAAACCTTTCCTTATAAATTCTAAAATATTACTTTGCACACCAACACCCATATTCCCTCTCAGAAAAAGGGATTCTCACATCAAAATAACAAGCGCCTTCTTCTTCCTTTAGTGCCTTCAACCGTTTTGTGGTGTTTCCAGCTTTGATACCATCAATGGGTTTGCAGTCTTTTGACACCATCTCACATTACTCTTATTGTTAAGGTATGTACTCTTTCCCATGTCTTACTATATATTAAATTGTGATTTAAAACAAAAAACAATTGTAGAAAATAATGTTTTGAAGCCCTACAATTTAGTATTTATTACGTTAACATATTGTCTAAGCACAATATAGGTATTGTTGATACCCATTTTGTTACACCATCATAATCTTGACTAAATACGTTGAGAATAACCGCAGAAGCCAAATTTTGATAATCCATGCATCAATTGAAGAGCACCAAGCCTCAATTCAAAAGACTAGGATCGCCTCAATAAAAGTTAATCTCGAATCAAAACAAAATCAATACTCATTGCACTGTTGATCTTGTATGACGTACACTTTTTTTTTTTTGAGATTCCTCGTTGAAGAACCCTAGTCAAACTCTTCCTATCGTACCTCGTAAAACATGGCAAGCTTCTAATCTTAAGTTTAGTCTCTATGGAATTCGCATATTTTTCTTTAAAAATAGAAAAACTCAGTTAAGTCATCCGATCACCTTGAATCCTTCTGATCAACTTGAATTCTCAATTGTCTCGTATAACAATCTGATTGTCTTAAATCCTTCTCGATCATCTCATATGATGGTCCAATTATGTGAAATCAATGTCATTCATCTCTTACGATGATCCAATTGTCTTGAATCCTTCTTGATTGTTTTGTATGGCAGTCTGATTATGTCAAATCAATGTCAATCGTCTCTAATCAAAGTTGATCGTCTCTTATGAAGGTCTGATTGTCATGAAACTTTACGATCATCTTGTATGACGGTCTGATTATCTTAAATCTTTTTCGATCGTCTTGTATGAAAGTTTGATCATCTTGAATTCTTCTCGATTGTCTCGTATGGCGGTCTAATTATGTCAAATCAATATTGATCCTCTTATATGACGGTCCAATCTTCACGAGGCCTCCTAATTGTCTCGTATGATGGTTTGATCGCCTTAAATCCTTTCCTATCATCTTGTTTAACAATTCGTTCATGCCAACTCAATGTCGATCATCTCGTATGTTGATTCAATCTATTTGAAACCTCCCAATTGTTTTGTATGATGGTCTAATATTCTTGAATCACTATTTAAACCTCTTGATCCTCTTGTATGATGGTTCAATCACTTTAAGTCCTTGTCGATGGTCGTGTATTATGACCCAATTGTGTCAAATTAATGTCAATCATATCGTATGACGGTATGATCTTGTTGAATCACACTTAAACCTCCTAACCATCTCATGTGACGATCCAATCGCCTTAAATCCTCCCTCATCATTTCATATAATGATCCAATCATCTTGAATCTTTCTCAACGGTATTAGATGACGATCCAATCATTCTTGAATCATTCCTAATCATCTTGTATGATAATCAAATATATACTGACTTGACTCGATTGTCTTGTGGGAGAATATAATCTGCACCAATCATTCCTGATCAACCTAAATTCACTCCTAAGAGTTTGAAAACCACTTTGTCTTGCATCACACAACATAACATTCATCATTTTGCGTGACATTACTCGGAACCCTCCTAAGGATACTACCATCCAAAAATCATGAAAATTGAATGGTGTTCAAACCTCAAAATATATCTGACAAGCCTCTAAAAGCTAGTATCAAATCCCCATACTTTGCGGTATATTCTCTTCATCACAAGCATTCATAAATCTCAATTCCCTACCAATTTCCAAAGACACTCCAATGCCGTAGACTACCACCTTTGAAAACTATAAATAGCAGTACCCTTTATCATTAACAGATAAATTTATCTGTTTATCATTAACAGATAAATAGCAGTACCCACCATAATAGGAACAACTCATTAACAGATAAATTTATCTGTTCTATTAAAACAATAGTCTAAACCTTTATTAGCATCCTTCCCTATAGTAGCAAGTAAGAAACCTTTATATCTCCCTTTTAAAAATGTCCCATCAAGAGACAACAAAGGCCGACAGTGATTGAGACCATTGATACAAGCACCAATTGCCACAAATAATGTTCTGAACCGTTTACTAACCAAGTCACACTCCATCTTAGCAACACTTCTAGGGTTTGGATTCAAAACCACCTCAACATACCAACAGAGCTGATCAAATGACAATGAATAATTCCCGTACAACTAAATTCTTGCCTTCTCAACACCCAACTAAGCATGATGATAAGATATTGTAAAATCATACTGTTGTGTAAAAAATTTAACAATATCAATTGGTTTCGTTAATGGCTTATCACGAACCTGATTAATAATTGCACTGGCAACCAACTTTGAACCATCCGCTTACTTTTAGAAGTACGAAATGTCTCACCACAACTATGCTCATTATCCAAACTCCTAATATAAAAGAAGCAATTCGATCTATCCAAAGTCGAATGAACAAACCACTTACAACTGGTAGATTCCCTCAAGCAACAAGCTACAGTTACTCTACTTTTATCATTCTTCAAAAGATCATATGAAAACCTAACCTCAATAGCATATTTTGCCAAATAACACCTAAATTCATTAACTCCACCCTTAAAACACTGTCCAACATAACTAATTAATCTAGCCCAACCAGATGACAACAGTAAAGTCTCTTCATGATGACAAAATTTTTCAAGAGCATCAACAATAACAGCATCAACAACATCAGAACCCCTACTGTAACTATTTTAAATAATAGCTCCTTCTTGGTTACTAGTGCTATTAGAACATCTACTAGAACTACCTTTAATACTAACTCATTCTTGATTACTGGTGCTATCAAACACATAGCTCTCATCATTCACTAAAACATCCACACAATCAACACCAATACGACCAACAAGCGATATTATATTCTCAAAATCATCATCATCAGCAAGAATACAATTAGAATGATCAGGCAATGACTATGTAACAAAAAATCTTCCACATTTTAGGCTCTTCCACTTTCTACAAACACAATCTAATATATCATCCAACAAAAAACTTGATTTTACTTTTACTGTGAGACTCCGACCAATTTTATTTTTGGAAATGATTGAAGTATTGACAGAGTTTGAGTTAATCCTTGACCTCGGTGTGTTGGGTTTTTGTTTCTTCATAATAGAACAGCATGTGCGTATGAGTGTTACGCTTATTCGGGTTCGAAAGGGGCATGTTTGGTTTGGTTTGAGGTTGAAAAACCTGTTCTAAAATAGAACTCATTTTTCTCCGTCATCCAGTCGACTGGATTGGAAATCCAGTCGACTAACCTGTGGCGGCGCATTCCAGTAGCCTCATCAAGTCCACTGGAATGGGCATCCATTTGACTAAACCCCTGTATATTACCATGTCTATAAATATTAGAAACCAGGAGATATTTTGGAAAACTTAACTTCTAAGCTAAGTTTTGATTTTCTCCGCCTTCTATCTAGATTTTGATGGGCCCGGGGCTCGGTTTTCAACGATCTCACAGTGGATTCTTGATGTTGGTGTCAGGGTCTTCACGTTCATCCAAACAGAATCCCATTTCGTCAAGGTTTAATTTTTGAGACGTCGAGCTTTTGGCTCAACGAGGTAAGATCCTAGACTATGTTGTCATTAAAGGGTACTACGTGCAATTTTACGCTTTTCTACCGGTTGAAAATTCTTACATATCATATTGTATGTTTTAAATCATGTTTTTTTTGGGTAAAAAGCATATTTTTTGCGCTTTTCTTGATTTATTACCTGCTGTGAGGTGTTATGGGTATGGGATGAGGAATCTTTGGGGTTGGACTCGCAGTGTTGCGGATTTGGTGAGAGGAATCTTGTTGGGTTAGACTCGCATGTGTGTATGTGAATTTTGATGTGATAATAAAAAATGACCGTGTTGGGATCTACGGATCGAGTAAATTTGGGCATGAGTTGCTCCTCGGTGAAAGACCAAAAAACTGGACAGAATGGGTTTCTCTGCCCGCCGACTAATGAACTGGGAAAGGACGCAGGTCGTGTCGGAAGTATACGGCGTCCAGTTACTTCACCGGCCTCGTGTGGCCGGGTGGTAGTAACATGATGAGGTTTATATGCTCGTTCGGCATCGGTGCCTATGTTTTAAAACCACGAGATGATAAGATCACGTGGATGTGATGATGGCATGCGTGTGTGCGTGTTTTCTCAACTGTGTGTTCCGAGTGGAAAAATAATATTTTGGTTAATGTTTTTCTTTAACTGTGAAACGTTATTTGCATTGCTAAAATGCTTGGTTTTGAGAAAGAAAAACCGTTTTGGAGACTTATGGGAGTCTGATGGGAAACTGGGGATTTTATGAAGTAAAACTGTTTTGAGGCTCACATAGTTGAGTCAACTTTATGATATGTGATTGCATATCCGGCTTTACGGCTTTATAATCTGTTTCTATTGAGTTTCGGCTCACGTTGTGGGATTTTATTGTAAAATCTTTTTCAGGTGAACGTGGTCCTATAGGTTGATCTTGAGGTCCTCGGAGGTGGCTGATGACAAGACTTTTGTTTTGTCTTGATAGGTAGTTTATAACTTTTTGTATATATTTCATGTTTAGATGTAACATGTTGTAAAACATATATAATTCTTATGGATATATGCATGATTTACGCTTTCGAGAGAACCATAGGTTGGTTATTATTTTTCGTAATTTCATATTACGTTTTTCGTTAGTTGGTGCAACGGTTTACCAAAAGTGATTTTCAAATGTTTTAGGTTTCATTCAAACTTTTGTGCTTCAAGGAAGATTTTGAAACGGCCTAAACTTCTTTTAAAAAGAAAAGATTTTCTTATCTAAAATGTGTATTTGTTTTAGAGGCTTATCTTTGGGGCTGTAATCGTAGTCTCTTGGACTACTCTTTTAAATCAAATAAACCCTTAGTAATACGTTTTTCCAAGGTTTCAGCCTCATTTGGGCTTTATGGTTTCCATCCCTTTTTATTTGGGCGGTATTAGTGATTGTTTATGGGCGTTTCGCGTGACCCGGAGTTTAGGACATGACATTTACAACACTCGTATACATTACATATTTGCATAAAAGCATAACAGAATCATCCAAAATTTGTTAAATAAATAATTTTCAACTTCAATCACGAATAATGCACCTGAATCAATATTCACAAATCTAAAAATCGAAATCGAGATAAATAACGAGTGAACTAGAATCGTGAGCTAGAATCGCAATGAGAAATCAAAACAGAGATTGAAATCAGAAATCGAACCACAGATCGCGCAAAGATCACATTGAGAAATCACAATGAGATCGAAAAAACACAACGATATAGCAAACCAATGAGATCGCAATCTCCAATTGCGACCTAAGATCGCGACGAGAAATAACAATTGTTTTGCGATCACAATTACGAATTCCTAATTAAATCTCACTTTCGATTTTTGTTATTAGCATACTCAATTCCATTTTGAATCTAAACGAATCTCAACAAAATAAGGGTATTTTCGTCATAAAATATGCACGTGTCATATACAAGACTTATAGCTGATTTTATGTCGTTGATGGACCTTACGCGTGAAAACATATTAAGGTGGATAAAAAACAAAACCACAGCTACACTTAGGACCTTTGACCAATTTTCTGAATTAATTATATCACTTACAAATTAGGGTTGAAGACCGTGGAATTTATGCATGATAAAATTCGTCACCCACTTAGATATTAAAAGGTTTTGTGAGGGTTACCAAAAAACATGTTTAATTTTGATAAATTCAAAATTTTAGAATAAACAACACATTGCAAAGATTCTAATATACTCCATCTTTACGTGTAAAATATGTATAACAAAGTTAAATTCCCATAATTTATGAAAAATAAAATTTAAATAAAAATTAAAAAATTTTACTTTATTTTCCAATTGCTCATATGTAAACTATTTCATTATTTTGAATTTATATAAAGTAAATACATAGCTAAACATGTCATTTAGGTTATGCGAAAAATTCTAAGGTACATAGAATGTTAAACTTGAGTTTTAATATTGTAGTAGAATCTGGAGATGTCGGATTTTTTAAAAATAAACTCAACTCTAATTGAGAATGTGCTTCAAAATACAAACACAATTTTTCGACTCTAGTTTTGGTGTTACTCTTACCATTGACAAAAGAAGTAATCCAGACTCACAACTAGAACCTAGAAAGAGTCAAAGAGTGAGAAAGGAAAAGAATTTGGGGCCTCATTTTATCTCAAGCTATAGTCTTTCTTGTTGAAGGAGATAGAAATGTTCTAAATAAGATACCTATTGTTTTCACCTTAGATGATGATCCTAAAACTTTTGAAGAAGCCATGTCTTCTTGATATGTAGCCTTTTGAAAAGAAGTTATAAATGACAAAATGGACTCTATATTATCTAATAATAATTGGGTACTGGTGGATGTCCATAATCTAAACCTATAGGTTGTAAATGGGTATTTAGAAAGAAATACCATACCGATAGATCAATTCAAACTTTCAATGCAAGATTATAAGTGGCAAAAGGCTTTAGACAAAAGAGGGCACATATTATTTTGATACTTAAGCGCCCGTCGCAAAAATTGTCAGGAATGTATACTAAAAGGCTTTAGTTTTTACCATACCTATTGTTTTTACTTAAGTGCCCGCGGCAAAAGACTTTAGTTTTTCCATTTTATGAGAATCATAATGAGCAAATGTATGCGTTTACATTATTTATTTAATATTGTGCATGGATATTTTTTATTCTACATAGTATTTAATTTAATGTATAGAGTTCAACTTACACACAAAAGACTAAGTTTTTTGTTCTTGCAGAATATAAGCTTATGGTTTACAATCTTACATGGAATTGGACATACTATCAATACGACTATAGCTGGGAGTGCGCACGGTTCGAATTGGATTAGTGAGATCCTGATTCGTTTTTTTTTTGGCGTTTTTCGACGCGCGTTTAGGGTTTTCATTGCTGCATGTTTTTACGAGTTTAGATGTATGATCGAGGTTAGATATGCATGCGGGGCATATTCCCGGGGCCATGGGGAGTTTCGGCGCGAGTTTTAAAAAAATTTAAAAAAAGATATTTTCGAGGCCTATCTGGAGTTAGATGTTTTCAAAAAAATTTAAATATCTGGAGTTAGATGTTTTCAAAAAGATTTTTTCCAAAACTTCTCCAACAAGCTTCCCATTTTTTCTCTGCCTTTTCTCTAGCTTCTCGTGGGCCCGGGGCTCGATTTTCGACGATCCAACAGTAGATCCTTACTATTGGCACGGTGGACTATGCGTTCATTCGAACAGAATTTTATTCCGGCAAAATTTAGTTTTGCACGTGGATCGAGACGTCGAGTTTTTAACTCACCGAGGTAGGATCCTAAACTCTCATGTCTTATAAGGGTGCTACGTGTAATTGTGGGTGTTTTTACAAGTTAAAAATATATGAAAAGTTGAGTTATGTTTTGAAAAATTGGGTTTTGGCTTAAAAAGGGGGTTTTGTGTTGTTTCGGTTGGATGGAACTGGGTTTTGAGGTTTTTCGTTCGGTGGTCTTTGGTGGTTTGAGCTCGCGTATGTCCGTGGGTGTTAAATATATGCGAATCGGTAGGTTTATGAGTGTTTTGAAGCATCATAGTGGGTGTTGGAGAGTTTGGGGGCTTAGAACACCAAGAACAGGAAAATCTGAGTTTTTCTCGAGTGGTAGCTCGCTCAAGCGCCCGACGTCCGCTCAAGCAGACTAGCTGCGCAGGGCTGTTTTGTTTTGATGATATCTCCCTCATCAGGACTCGAAATTGGGTCATTCTTATACTCAAATTGAAGTCCCGAAAGTCCTCTTTTCAATGACACCTCTCTCACCTTAAAATTATTTTTGTAGAAAAATTTATGACCAAGAGAGTGAAGGTATGTCAAGATTTTTAAACCGTTTTCACCCATTTTTGGCCGAATGTTTAGGAAAAGGTTGTTGTTCATCCTTGTTGGCCCTTTTGATCAAATTCCATGTTCCTTGGGGTGTTGTGGTGCCTTCTTGGGCGTCGTGGGCTTGTGTTGGGCGCGTGTGAGCGTCGCGGGCTTGTGTTGGGCGTTGGTGGTTTGGTGGTCGAGTTTTGGTTTTCGATTGGTATTCTTTGGTATTTAATTGATTAATTTATGAGAATTAGTTGATTCAAATACCTTTGGATTTCTTTTGGGGATCGGTTGATCGTGTTGTGGTTTCGGGGGTCGTGATGTGGCCTCAGGTGTTTGTTAGGTGCCGTCCTCGGGGGTGACGTGCATGGTTAGATGCAGGTTTTGGTGCGCGATTGTTTTTGAGGTGGTTAGTGCATCGTTGTGTGTAGGGGTTTGGCTTTGTTTCTTCGTTCAGTGTTTCACCCAGTGATGACTACTCGAGCGGTGGTTGAGCGCTCGAGCGGTGGAGTGGAAGAGATGTATGTCGGTAGGGGACCGCTCGAGCGATGGTTGTGCGCTCGAGCAGGGTTGTTGCAGTCTGCTATGTCGGTCGGGGATCGCTTGAGCGATGTTTGCCTTCGGGTTAGGTTTTGGTTCTGTGGGTTGTTGGATGTCCCTGTGAGTGGATATCGATTTTGTAGAGACCTAGCGTGTTTATTATTATTTATTAATTAATTTTAATAATGCACTTAAGTTCACGAAAATAGAATCTGATGATTAATGGCGTATGTTGTATGTTATTGGCACGAGTGGAGACCCGAGATATTAAATTATTTAATGACGCCCAAAAATTTTGATTAAATGATTTGAATTCAATTTAAATTGAATTAGAGAAATTAAATAAGATGGGTTTGTGTAATTAAAAATATATTATGTGTATAAAAAAAGGGTAATAAAGACCCCTGCTCATCTCAGCCGAAGCTGAGAAACAGAGAGAATTGAGAGGGAGAGGCCAGGCACGTGCGACGCGCAACCTGCTGCCACCGTGCCACCATCCCACATCGCGCCGCCGACGCCGCCTTTCCCACCCTTCCCCATCGGCGACCACGCTTTGGCAATCCCCAGTCAACGCCGCCGGCGTCTTCATCTTCGAATTCTTCTTCTCTTCCTTTGTTTTTATCTGCCATCTATGGCATATGCGAAAGCATGGATGCAAGCCTCAATCCGAAAATTTTTGGGTTCGATCATGAAATTGGAAGCTTTAAAGTGAGATTCAAGCTATACGCTAGGAGAGCTTTGAGTTCGAACCACCTAGGAGTCGGACGTGCATTGGGCCAACGAAGCTAGGGTTTCGAAGTTTTGGGGCTTTTGGCAATTCTAGCTTTCATGAGGTAGGATATTGACTATTCTTGATGGATTGCTAATGATATGAGTTGATTTTTATGT
>JAUMHN010122927.1:0-23953 GCA_032360265.1 Heliamphora ciliata
TTTTGGGGGTGAAACGGACAGCCGTGACTTTTAAAAGTCACAGCCTGGATAAAAAATCAACGGCTGTGACAAAGAAAATCACGGCTTGATTTAGGGTTTTCAAAAAGGTCACGATTGTCAGAGTAAGGACACGACCTGTTTTAGAATTTTCAAAAAGCTGGCGGCCGTGTGGATGGGAATGTCATGGCATGCAGGTGTTTTAGGGTTTTTGGATTTTGAGCCATATTCGTAATATTGCTTGCTTGGCGTATTCTTGAGCATGATTCTCATACTTTCGTCATTGGGGCGCATTCGAGATGGGTGCCTAAGATTCAGCTTAGTCAGATTGGGGTGTCTACAGTACCCCCATTGTAAGGGATTAGACTGGTCGTAATTTGTGGGGCAATGCATATGATGTAAATAGACTAACCATGATGCATGACAGGTATAGTGCAATGCAAATAGATACGATGTAAGAAAATTTTAAGGCCATAACACGGATCAAGGAATCATCAATCCCTTTTAAGTCGTGAAAGCACTAATAAGGTTAAGGGCAGTTTAAGGTCATGCAGGGATCGGTAAGTCAGTTTATGGTCATGAGGAGGACCGACGGGTTAGTTTAAGGTCATGAGGGGGTCCGAACTCTTAGGGGGCAATTTTAGGTCATGTGGGAATCAATGAGTCGGTTTAGGGTCATGAGGAGGACCGAAGGTTCTAGGGGCATTTTAATGTTATTTGAGAATCAACAAGTCAGTTTTAGGTCATGAGGGGGACAGAAGGTTCTAAGGGCATTTTAAGGTCATGTGAGACCGATAAGTTAGTTTAAGGTTATGAGGGGGACTGAAGGTTCTAGGGGCATTTTAAGGTCATGCGAGAACCGACAAGTCAGTTTAAGGTCATGAGGGGGACCGATCGATAAAGGAGCAGTTTTAGGTCATGCAAGGACCGATAATATCAATTTAAGTCATGAAGAGAACCAGAATGGACAAACTCATTAGTTTTAGGTTGTGACAAGGATCAATGGTTTTAAAGGGGCATTTTTAGTTCATGTGGGGACCGACGAGTCAGTTTAAGTTTACGAGGGGGATCGATAAGTCAATTTAAGGTCATGAGGAGGACTGGAGGGATTTAAGGGGCAAGTAGAACCTTGAAAGGGGCTAGAAAAAGGTTTTTGGCTAATCAGACCAAAGCAAGGATTACATAAACCCGAGGGTAAATGTTTCAAAAGTGGGGAGAAACAAAACATCTTAGTCACGACTTTTAAAGCTCGCGGCCTACCCTAGGTTTGTTGCAGTCTAGACATTAAAACTAGCGGCCGTATGAAACGCTTGGGAAAAGTTACAGCCGGTATATACAAAGGTAGCATCTCAAGTCCAGATGTGGCGGCCATCAACTTTAAAAGAGGCAGATCTCGCGACCGCGAGGTTGATAGCAGAATAAGGGTCTGAGAGTAGTTCGAAAAATTACATTCGTGCAAACCTCTTCTTCTCTCTATTCTCTTGTCTCTCTTGATTTTCTCTCATCTCTCCCCGCATCTCTCCTGCTCGTTTCTCACTTCTCTCTATCGTCAGGGCATTATGTTCGTTCTTTCCTTCATTTCGTTGGTGTTCTCGACAATGGTGTGTATTGGTTTTAGCTTCGTGGGTGAGGATGCAAGTGGCGCTAGTGGAAACGGTGGTGGTGCGGTAGGTGGTGGTGGTGATGGTGTAGGAGTCGTCGGCAGCAATGGAGGCAGCAGTGGCAGCCATGGTGAGGATGTGACCGCGGGCGGCGTGGGTGGTGGCATCGAAGGTGGTGCAGTTGGTGGCGCCAGTGATGGTGGTGAAAAGGACCTTCTACTCGAGGAAGGAGGTGTGCCGGGTATGCCGGAGCATTTTAACCCGACTACATACATCCCTTTTTATAACCGGTTGTGGAAGTCGGCTATGAAGAGGTTTATCATCCCGAACGTGATTGCGGAGGGCGAGATTCTCCTCCGCCGTCGCAAGAATCCCCTCTCGGCTAAGAACCTTGTGGTAAATTAAAACTTAAATCTTTACAGGCTTTGTGGATGTACACTTGAACTTTATCATTTTAGAAATTTAAATTTGGTTGACTTGTTTGGATTGGATTGAATTGAATTTGAATTGGCATTTGGACACTTGACTTGGATCTTGAAATTTGAATTTGAGACTTGGACTTGATTAGGTTAGACCTCGACTCGAATTGGAATTGAACTTTAAACTTGGAACGAAATATACCTTGAACTTTGGACTAGACTAAACTTTAAACTTTAGACTAAAATGAACTTTGGGAAAAAAAATAAACTTTTGCTTGAATCTTTAAAACTTTAAACTTGGATAAAAACGAACTTGAATCTTGGATTTGGGTGAAACGAACTTTGAACTTGAATCGAACAAATCTTTAAACTTAGGTAAACAGAGGATCTCGAATTGGATTTTGAACTCGGGTTTGAAAAAAAATGGACTTCTAGATTGAATTCTGAACTTCGATTTGAAAAATGAGCTTTGGCTTCTAAGTTAGATCACATTTTCGAAAATAGGGCTCGTTTGAATTGAATTTTGAGATTTGGATTGCAATTGTTTATGTTCAATTTGAAGTTTGGTTAAATTTAAAACTTTTGAGTTTTGAACATGACATAGCTTGGATATGGATTGACTGGAACCTATGTTGAGTCGCGAGCTCGGGATGTGCTCGAGTCTAGAGTTTTAGAAGTTAGGTTGACTTTACAATGAAATTGAGAGTTTTGATGACAATTTAAAGTTGAATTGAGTTTTTGAAATTTGAATTTTGAAACGAAACGGATCTTGTTGAATTCTGGATTTAGGCTTGTGTTTTGAACTAAACTAGATTTGAGCGGAGTTAAATCTTAGGTTGAATGAATTTTTTATTTGAGGTTGGATCCTAACGTTTAGAGAGTGGTTTTGGGTTGTGTTTTTTTTTTCATTTGAAACCGATTTAGTTTTAACGGAGTTTTTAAATTCGAAATGGATTGAATCACGTCATCGTCTTTTAAAAACAACTCTAGGATTGGCTAGAAGTCGTATTTTTTTGAAAACTTGAAGTTGAGGTTCCCATTAAACTTTGAAGTCAGATACCAGTGTTTGAAATGAATTGGGCTCGTCATTGGTTTTGGACTGGGAGCAATATTTCAAGTCTTAAGTGAAACAAAAAGTGAGATTGTGTGTCTAAAACCTGAATTATCCTAAGTCTTGTCTGTTGAGGATGAAAAATGGACTTTGGATTGGATTAGAAGTTTGAAAACTCTACTTTTTGTTTTGAAAATGGGACAGGGCCCGATTTGCGTAGGTTGGTTTTGCAAATTATTTTTGCGTCGTTTTGATTACCGTCAGTTTGTTTCAGCCATCTTGTCGCATATTTCATTGTTATTTCTGTTATCATTCCCGTTTACTGATTCATTTGTTTTGTTTCCATTTTAGGGGAGGCTGCATATTTGGGATTTTAGCGGCTTTTCAGATGTTTTGGAGTGGTACATGGCGCTTCCTCCTCAAAGTAGAGAGATTGTTGATCGGGCTAGCTTTGGCAGCTTTATCACCACGCTAGAGGGGACCAGTAATGATCAGGTCACTCTCACGGCCCTAACCAAGCGATGGTGGGACACCACTAATACCTTTCACCTGCCTACCTTCGAGCTCACATTCGCTCCTCTTGACTTCTCTCTTATCACCGGGATCCAGGTGGGTGGCGATCTGATCCCATTTGATCATGTCATCTCTAAGAGCCCCGCGGCTCTTTTGCACCTTCTTTGTCACGTGGCCCCTTCCATCGATAAGGGGAGCATCCGATATACATGGTTGAAGAAGATATTTTGCCACTTCGTCTTCTCCAAGGTCCACCACTTCGAGTGGGTCACGCGTGCATTCCTTCTCTATATGTTCGGGATAGCCTTATTCCCGAACATGAAGAACAGGGCGCACCTCCACTACCTCGCTGCTATGGTGGTGGTGGACCAGATTGGCTCTTACGACTGGGGAGGAGTTGCATTGGCCACTTTATACGGATACATAAGCGCGGCCACCAAGACCTCCAATCTGAGCATTGGTGGGTACTAGCGTATCTAGGAGGTATGTCTGCTTTCTCTTCCCCACTTTTTATTTCCCATTTCCATATCTGCACATCTGTCGTAATTGTACTGACGCTTCTCTTGATCTTTTACGGCTCTAGGCTTACGAGTTCCTGGGTATGCGCCAGCCAGTGAACTCTTACGACGACCCTCTCGTAATACCTCGGGCACTTCCATGGGCCAGATGCCATCAGGGTACGAAGCCCGGTGTGAAGGAAATAGATGACGATTGCCACTTCCTAAACACTCTTACCCTTGACCGGGTATGTCATTCATGCCTTCGTTAATTTCCATTTCTTCATTTTCTATATATATTGCTTGCTGACAGGTTTCCTTGCTTTTCAGGTCAATTGGGATATATGGGTCGATATGGAGGAGCAAGCCGGTGTCGAACTGATACGGAGCATAGAGGCAACCCGAACTTGCGTCTTGCTTGAGGGGCCATCCTGTAGAGAGTGGTACCTTAGTGAGCGCGTTGTTCGGCAGTCCTTGGGGTATAACCATTTTAGTACCCCGAGGGCACCTCCGGTCGGGATACATCAGACTAACACCCTCTACACGGTTAAGATTATCTGCGCTATGGCGGGCATTGATTATGTGGTCGTTGCCCGAGAAAGGCTCATGCCTATAATAGGCGCCCGTGCTACTGTGCGGGGCCCTCCTCTTGCTGCCCCCTGTTTTGTCCAACCTGAGTTTCCATGGATGGTGGACACTTTTGTAAATCGAAATCTTCACTAGATTTAGATCCCCTTGCCAGTGGCCCTAGAGATTCTCCTTCCCCCTATTTTAGGGCAAGTATGACATCCTTCCATCTACTTTTCATACTGCCCCTTATATCTGGCCGTACTGATTCTTATGACTGATTCTGATATCTAATTGCATTGGCTCTCATGTCTATACTGATTCTGATATCTGACTGCACTGATTTGGTTCTTTTCTTGACAGATAACTTGGGAGTGGTGCAACTAGTGCCTTCGCATGATCTCCAGGTTGGGGGTATGGGTTCGTCGCTAGGATGCTGCTTTTCAAGCCTAGGGCATGAAGCCTCCTACTCCTCGGGGTGGCCCTGCTATGGTACTCAGTCCTTCCTAGGTCACATTTACATTTATGCACTTTTCCCTTCTGCTTATATTTATCTGCCTTAACTGATGTGGCCCTTTTTCTTCTTTTAGCGTAGATGTGGCAGAGGGCCGAAGACTTACGGTGGTCGTACGGCACCTGCTGGTCCAGTCGCACCGTCAGCGCGAACTTCTGCTTCGACTTCTGCTATGGCTACTTCTTCTAGACTCAAGAACTCCATCGCAGCGCAGACTGGCACTGGCATAGAGGAAGGGACGGGATCAACGGGGTCATTTGATAAGTCATCTCAAGGGGACTATGTTGTCTGGAGGATGAGGACTCAGTGGGAGTGACTGACTTGCTGATGTTTTACCACGATTTTTGTCCCTTCTTTATTGTTTATGGAGGCCTACGTGCCTATTCTTTGTTTGGGCCTGCATGCCCGTTTGATACATTCTGATACTCCGTTCTGGTTTAATACACTGCTCTTCGTACACACTGGTACACTGCTCTTGATACACACTGATACACGTTGACATACTATTCCCAACACACTGCACAGATACGATGGATGGTACCTACGTGCCTTTGATTCTTCTTTTGGCCTGCATGCCATGACACATATACGCACATTACTTTACTTATGATGAGTTGGGCCTTCGTGCCTTGTGGTTTACACTTTTGATTATCATGGATGCCTTATTGTTATTATGTTCTGAAAATCAATTTTGAAATGCCTAGACTTGGTTATGCATGATGTTTGATCTATGAATTGAAACCCTGCTATATAAACTTGTTTTCCTTGTTGCGAGTTGTTCACAAGTCGTCAACGATGATTTGGGCATGCTGGTAAAAATGAGGAGAGATTATCAAAATTTCTGCATAAAAAAAGTTGAAGCCGTGAGAAATAATCTTGCGACCCCGAATTTTGGATATGACGGCCTAAACTTTTATAGGGAAAATTTCATGGCCTGGACGTTGGGATATCATGGCCGTAAGGTTTGGGAGGAAAACATGACGGCCGTGTGGTGAGAAGTTGACAGCCGTTCGAAAAAGGTGGTGGCCGTGATAAAGGTTTTTGCCAAGAAACTTTAAGCAGATTCTGTGGGTTCCCTCCATTTCTGGTTAATAAAAGGGGCAACTGTTCCAGACCCCACTGTTTTGGATATCTTGCACTTTCTTTTATTCTTCATGGCCCATTCTAACAACAACTCTCTGTTGACTTGGATGAGCGACTTTTCTTTGGTTGAGCACAAAAACTTCCTAAACTTTGGTTTGGATATGCAGTTCTCTTTGCAAACCCTGAGGATCATTGACATCTTTTGCGAGGAGCAGCCCAGCTGTGGGACCCCGAGGTACATGTATTCCATTTCGGTGTCGAGGAGTTATGTCCGACAGTAGAGGACTTTTCGGCCATTCTGGAGATTTCAGGTTGAGAAGAGGTCATAGTTCCTACGCCTTTCTCAAGTCTGTAGGCATTTTTGGAAGATTAGGTGGGGAAATGTACTGGATATCCATTGTTTTGAGAAAAAATGTTCCTTTTCTGTTTAAAATGAAAAATCTAAGATATTCGAACGCATTTTTAAAATAAAATGGATTCACCACTTGGTTTTTGAGAAAAACCAGGAAAAACAAAGGAAGGCTTCGGGTCTTTTGAGAAAAGAGGGTTCGGGAGCTATGGTTTGAGAAGGGAAGGTGTTAGGCACCCTTCTCTCCCAACTGTCAGGTTAGCCTCTATTTTGTCAATGTTGGTTCTTTTTATAAACTTTTTTAAAGGTAACATATACAGAACGGGAGGTTGAAGATTGTTTAAACAAAAGAAAACAACAAAGCAAAACTTAACTACGATTCTTCGGGTCATGCGATTTGGTTATTATTTCTAGATATGCCACACGTATAGTTTGAGCAAAGTAAATCGAAAAACATGCGAGTGAACCGTAAAATAAACAAATAAAGACTTAAGGGACATGCAACAAAATTTCAATTTCTAACATGCTATGAACAGGTTAAACAGAACAAAACAAAAAAGATTAAAACACTATATCAAGCTACTGGATATGCATAAAACACACGGCTATAGCAACACATGTTGCGGCTGTGACATAAAAGGTTACAAAGTTGGCGGTCGTAACCAATATAGGGTTATCGCGACAAACATGATAAATACAACCTCACGGCCGTGACAAACGAAAGTCGCAGCTGTGGTTTTTAGGGTTCCAAAAAGGGTATGTGTGGTGTCCTGTCCTCTAGGCACGTTAGGACATACATAAATATAAATAAAGGGATATTGTGACACCCCATCATTTGGACACGTCGGGACATACATAATTATAATTAAGGGAGATATTCTAGCCATGTATTCATAGTTACATATGGTAAGTACTACATCATTAAAAATTCAAAAGTTATTCAAAATACATAACGATTACAGTCATCGAGAGAGTTTAACAAAAATTACAATATGCCCGTGGAATCTGAACAAAAGAACAAAAAGGGAAGAAATTCAAATTCTTCGTATGGCGTTCTCGGGGTCGCCTGGCTCCTGCGACTCACCCTGTTTCTCAAAACCTTCTCCTTTTATTGGTATAACCTCCTCAAAAAGTTCCCCATCTTCACTTGTGTCACGAATGCCAAGAGCTAAAGCCTAGAAGCAAATTTCCTAAACCTTCTAACAAACTCATAATAAAATATCCTACAATGCATATCGTATAACATCCAATATGATTTAAGGCCAAGAAGACAGACAAATTTGACATCTACGATAGGGTAAGCATATAGAAAACAATTGTTTAAGTGGGTGATATAAATGAATGCGATGAAAATGCCTAATCCGACATACATCCAGAACCATGACATGAATTCCACATCGGGAATTTCAGAGTAGACTTTATGGGAGTTTGATCACCAAATCTATCCTCGCCTCATTGCGAAAGGTAAACGCTCGCCTTGGCTTCATGCCTTAACCGGTTTACTCAATGGCAATGGCGTGAGGACGGGCCAACTAATTTAATCATCCATCCTTATCCGAGCCAATCATCCCACATTAAGTACCAGGATGCTCATTTGGCATCAACCCAAAATCTAAATAAAAAGGCTAGTGATGAACCCATGGTGCCTAACCCCATAAGCAATCTCCAAATTGATTTTTAAAAATTGGCAACCAGGGACACCCTAGGTTCAATACCACAAAGAGAATGATTTCCGTATAACCCAACCCATAATGATAGGTACAAAAGGGACTCCAATAAGCCAAGATGCAAGTGTAGTAAAGCTCAAGATGTGCAACATGCTTCTCGTGTACAACTAATTATAGCATAGTATCTAAACATAGATAGCACAAGGTACAACTTACTAAAGCATAGAGTATAAGTACATGAAGCACAAGCTATAATTCATGTGACATGGATTCAACCTATCGGTGTGGTTTCTATTCACCAAATTATCATTTTCATACACCAATCACTCACAAAATTCTTTTAAAGTCCATATTTTCAAGCCCCATAATGTGACATGCCACTCATACACTTGGCCAAATTTAGGTAAATGTTCATGCGTCAAATTTAAAATTACAACTGTGTTTTGGGGCACCTAAACATGTAGTTAAATTTTGATTTTTAGACACCAATTAGATAAAAATATTTTTTACAAATTTTATGTTTAACACTAAGGTCAGATTCGAGGAAAAATGGGTTATTTAGTTTAATTAAGAGGAAACCATTTAGCACTTTATAGAGAAAAGTGCAGAATTTGGGCCTCTGTTGGCCTTGGTTTTGGAATATCAAATCAAGGGCTATGGGCCTGATGTTTGGGGTGATATTGGTACAAGGTGACCCCTACAAGTTTTATGTTTTGTACTAAGACTAGTTGTTTGTAACAAGTAGATGATTTTGGCCATTTTATAAAATGGGTTAAGTCCGCATAAAAAGGATTAGCATAACTAGTTTTAAATAGAGAAGGCACAAGACCTTTGGGTGACCATCCAAGGATATTTTGGGCTACTTTTTTGTCAGTATCTAGTTTAATATGTTAGCTTCATTTTTAATGAAAATCACTTTTGGATTTGGCTATTAAAAATATAGGGTTTTTGTCTTACAAAAACATGTGACAGGGAGCTCTGTCAGTCACTAATTCACAACAGTGAATTTGGGGAGGGTTTTGACCTATCAAGCCTTTATATTTTTCACTCTTCTTTTGTGTACAGTAAGATAAACATGTTATCTACAAGTGTTATTGTTTGACCTAAGCTCAGTTCTCACTCTAACTTAGGGTTTTCATGTCTGCAATACATAGTGGTTAGAATTTGACACTCTTTGGTAAAAATGGTGTATCTTGAATTCTACCCAACAAAATCACTTCAAACTGATTTTGTATGAAAGATAACTTAAGAATCTAGATCTGGACATGAAAATAACACTTAGAACATCTTTCTACAATTAGTTATAATAGTTTAAATTTTGTGATAGAAAGTGAATATGCCCAGAAAATCAGGCCATTTAGGGTTTCGGTAACTTAGCTCATGATATGTTTAAATTTAATGTATTTTCTTTGCATGCATGTAATGTATTCATACATACCAATGTTCCAAAACTTATACAAGCCATTAAACTCAAAAGCAATTACATGCAAATACAAACAACACTAGATCTCATATGGGCAGCCCCTAATTTATTCACACGACGTCTTTTTGGGTGAGATCTTGGTTCTTATTCTTAGGGATGTTTATAGAAATGGATTGAGGGGTATTTCATAAGAAATGGTAGAGGGTTTAAGGAATTTACTTACTTGTTCAGTTGCTCTAAAGGTTGAAGTATGGCTAGGACTTGGCTTTCAAGACTTCTCTAAGCCTCTTTGGACGACTTCTTGATTCTCCTCCTTTCTTCTTCTTTCTCTCCTTCTCTCTTAGAACACTAAGGATATTTTCTGATTCCTCTCCCTCACTCTCTTGGCCAAATATATAGAGGAGAAGGGAGGTGTTTGGTTGTATTTTATAAGCAAAGAGTTGGTGGGTTCCATAATTATGGTGTAAGGATTTTTCCTAATTTTCTAAAATTTCATTGGTTGCATGGGGTGGTTTGGTCTATTTGAGAAATATATATTTAGATCATGGTAGGTGGGATTCGGCTAGGGCTGTTTGGGGAAGCACAAAATCTGATTTTGTATTAATGTGGGGTTTAAATTGTATTTTGGTACCATTTTGTGCAAGAAAACGCATAAAATATTAATTTTATGTATCTTTTTGGTGTCTTATCATACTAAAACCTATTATTTTAGTGTGTTTATGATTAATTTAGTATTGTCATGAATTATCATAATTGTTATAGCAATTAATTAAATAGGTGTAAGCTTTTAAGTGAATTTAAGCTTTTTTGACAAGAATTATCTTTTTGACTTATTTATTGTGTAGAAACTTTAAATAATGATTGTTTGCTTTTATTGAACTATATTATTATATTATTATATATATTACTTGTATAAAAAGTCTTGGATCATAATGATGCTTTATTTTTACAACTTTTTTCTCATTTTGAGCTTAAAAAGGCAAAAAGTAACTTTTTATGCACAAATCCCAAGATGGCCGGCCATGCAAGGGTATTTTTGTTATTTTGTCTTTTGTAGCTTAATTGTATCTAAATATCTGATTTTGGGTGTCCATGTGTCAAAACTTTGGATTTTTAAGACTTTTTGTTGTACTAGAGGCAAAATAGTCATTTTACCCTAATTATGGGAATTTTTGATTTTTAGCTTTATACTTTATGTTATTTAATTAATTTAGGCTATTCTGATACTTCTCCAAGAATTTAAGTTTCTCTTATGAGAATTTGGCCTTTTTAGGGTTTTCTAAGTTAAATTAAGATTCGAGTTGAGTTAGGGCCTACATCCTTCTAGCGACTTAAGATCTTGTCAACTAACCGTCACTAATATTAGGATTTGGGTTGGATCGTTACACGGGTCGTTACAAACTCGGTTATTACAACTAGGGTCCAGATCGGGTTGTTACAATCTACCCCCATTCAAATAAATTTTGTCCTCAAAATTTCATACGAAAGGTTGTGGATGGTTACTTGCATCTCTTCTCTTCGAAGTTGTGTCCTTATTTACTTGAGTTGTTCTTTATTGAGGATATGGATATGGGTGGGCTCATACGTTTATCACTTTGAGCAATTGTTGTTTCATCATACTAACACCTTAGACCGATAACTATACAATTTTCAAAGGTCACATACCATATCTATGGCGTGGGAGTTGTTTAACTAGTGCTAACCTAAAAGCCTTTGTCTTTCAAACGTATCCTATTCCCGGGATGATGCAACAATTTTAACTAATGCATAACTTAGAGCTTGCGAATGCGGCATACCTCCGATCATCAATGCATACTTCTTTGTCACTTGTGAAGGGTGAACACTCCAGTCATCGCTCTCTGGTTGGTCAGGTTGCACCACATTTTTCAAAACACTCATTTCTTGCTGCAACAGATTTGTTTGAACCTTGTAGCCCTGCCCTTGCTGATGGCTATTGTAGTTTAATCCTTTTTGTAGTGGGCATTCATACCTTTTATGTCCGAGCTTTCGGTATTGATAACAGATAACTAATTTTGGTACCCTTTTTCCTAGTTGTCCCATTCTGCTATTTTGAGAGTAAGGTTCTGGGCGCGTGAACTTCTTGTTGTTTCATAGTGGTCCTCCTTGATTGTCGTCTCCACTTTTCAACAGGCAATGTGTCATCGTACGCCCTGGCTGGTTGCACTTAAAATAAGTTCTTACTATTTTTTGTAGTTTCTTTGTGGCTTTAATCCAGACCTCTGTTGTTTGGGAAAAAATCTTCTTCTCAGGTGCTAGGATATTTTGTACCCTTTGGTTCGATAAGTACCATGATCCTTCTTGGGGTGCTTTTTCCTGTGATCGGTCCAAATTGGATGCTAGATCTTGCAAGATTCGTGCCAGGCTCGGTACGTCCACTTCCTCCTTGGTTCCACTTACTTCTACTGAACATTCATGGTTCTATTTTTGTCCCGCCATCTTTTAGGAAAGAGAAAGGGAAAGGGCTCATCGAACTGTTCGATAAAGTTGGTTCTACTTATAAGGGGAAAGCATGACATTCAACCTATTTGTTAGTACGAAAAGTCTTATCTAATAAGATTATTTCATTTTTACTGTAGATTGTTAACGCAAGGCTACTATTATGGGTTCTATATGAATTTTTGCTATTGCATTCTGGGTCTTACTTTATTGACTACCAGAGATCTATTCCAACCATTCAGTTCCTTTCTGTTTCTATTTCCTATATTGATAACTCGCAGTATCGTTCACACACAAATCTCATACGATTGCAAAAGCTAGCTCGGGAGCTGTTGTTGTAAGCAGATTTTGACCAAAGATAAGAGTTTCCACAATGGAAACCGAATACCACTCCATCAGAGTTACACAGTCTAGATGCAAAATGAATACAAACTGATACTTTAAGAACCTACCATGTGAACAACTCGGTCTATCTAAAATGCGCACTCCACCCCTCAAACAATCTTCAGCGTTAATGGAACTCACTATTTCCACAAACTCCTTGGCACCCAATTCCTTGAATTGCTTAACTAAAGAGTTACCGATCTTTGAGGTAATCTTGATAATCCTGATGACGAAGTCTGTAATGACATGCTTCCATTTTCTCTCCAGTCTTTTCAAAGGTTGTTCTGTTCCTCTTGGCCTCTACCGTTTGTTCTTGACATTTTAGAACGTTAGGTTTGAAAATCTCCTCCAATAACTGGATCGTTTTCTCAGGCGGTTGGTCATTCTAGGGTAAAACGAACATGATAAAAGGTATGGTTGTGATAAATACCTAGTCATGTGATCCATTGTGACTTGGTGGTTAATTCTTTATTAGGCTCCAAACATTCAACGTTGTGATCAAGATTCTTTGTTCTTTGATAGTAATGGCAAAACTCGGACTAACACTTTGGTGGGAAGGCCGGCGTGAATATCAATGTATATGGACGTACCTCCTTTGCTAGCGTATTAAGGTTATCATGAGTTCAAGGTTATTTCTCATTTTTCACTTTCGTACTATCAGTATGAATCTTGTGCTTCCTGATTTATCGAAATAGGTGGGTCAACTATGAACTAGTCTTAGGGAAGTTTAAATTTTTCATTTGGTGGTATCACGAATCCTTTGGTGTAAAGCTGTCATTGCTGATGGCATAGTTCTATTTGTCGGGACCTTTGAAAAGATATAGTTAGTTGAATAAGCCCTTACTTAACCATTCTTGCAACAGGAGTCTCGATCTTCAAAACTTTGCTAAACGCAGACGTTGATAGATATTCTAAGCCGTGAAACAAAGAAGAAACCTGCTTCACGCTTGAAGAGGAGTTATGAGGTTTTCGTGCATCATCTTTGTTTTTCATAAAAGCGCTAAGGCCTAATGACCTAATATCTTGATGATCGTTATTACTCATAGATCTATAGGGCAAGGTTTTGAAGGTCGACAGTTAAAAACATGTGCGGGGTTAGAACGTCTTAGGGTGGAACCCAAGTGGTTTAAAGATAGGTTAGATGAAGTTAAATGATCACGGTTAAAGTAATTACCATTAACACAAATTTAGTGGTCATTTGGGGTTCAAATGTAGGAGAAACAAGAAGAGGACAATGAACAATACTTTAAACAAGTGTCCCCAGAACTAGTCCAGTACAATTAGATTATGATAAAAGAGATGTTTAAGCTAAAGGGGCAGTTAAATTAGATATTTGCCCTGAAGTTACGTCGGCCTAATGTATTTCCATTCAAGCATCCAAGTCTACTTCCCTGGTAGATATTTCAAGAGTGTACGAAGGATTCACAAAACCACTGCAACAGATTGTGGTTTCAAGATTGAGAGAAATGAACAATGGTAGAAACTTTTATCAATATCGAATGTTTGGAACTAGTACTTAACAAAGAATTGATATCGAGTTCTACAAGAGAAGAGTTAGTTTAAGGATGATGACTCGAATCAGAGGAAAATCAAATACGAATATCGATCATTATCGAGGCATGAAAAAATGAGGACAAAGGTACTTTTTAGGATTGAATTTCTAATAGGGTTATCAACAAGACTTGGGTGCACAAGGGTTACCGACGAATGACTTGACGGTACCGATGAGGACTGATGATATAAGAAGGAAGGACATACAAAAAAACTTCAAAAAGTTGATGCCAGGGCTTGGGGTAAATGAGAAAAGGACTTATAAGGATGAAGGCGCGAGCTTCTAATAGTGTCTCTCGAGGTAATATATGAAACTTTTTCTAGCGCGTACTCCTATCTACACCCCTTAAAATAAGGTAACTCGTTGTATGAATCTCCGATCTTCGATCTCGATGCCCTTACTCGTCTTTTGCATGTAAACTCCTTGCTGTCCCCGAACATGGTATCGTCCTTACGCGATTCACTATAGGACTTAAACGCAGCAAATTTTAGTTCTTATAATGTATAGATGATAATAATAATTAATACAACGCTTCCTACAGAGCTCTAACGCGACAGAACGCATGGTTTCTTGTAACCCAAGGCCTGAAGGTTCACTAAACCTAAGCTCTAATACCAACTGTGGCGCCCCATCCTCCGGGCACGTCAGAACATACATAAATATAAATAAAGGGATAGTCTAACCATTCATTCATATTTACATACGTTAGTTATTACATCATAAAGGAGTTCTGAATAGTTCAAAAGTACATAATTATTACAGTTTTACCAAGAAATTTCAAAAATTACACTAAGCACGAGAGAACTAAATATAAGCACAAAAGCATAGATCTCGACTCCTCAAGATGTATCAGTGGGATCCACGTGCTCTTGAAACTCACCTTGTTCTTCAAACTCTTCTTCTCCCTCTGGGATGACTTCCTCCAAGAATTCTTCCTCACCTCTAGCACGAATGCCATGAGCCAAGGCCCAAAAGAAAAACACTCTAACCTTCTAACTAAATCTCACAGCACAAAATTCATCGCAACATATACCATATAGCACCCAGTACAGTTTATAATCAAGGATGTGACGCCCCGTTCAACGGGCACGTCGGGACATACATAAATATAAATAAAAAGATATTCTAGCCATTCATTCATATTTACATACATTAGTTATTACATCATAAAGGAGTTTTGAACCGTTTAAAATTACATAACTATTACAGTTTCACCAAGAAATTTTAAAAAATTACACCAAGTACGAGAAAGATGAATATAAGAAAAAAAGCAAAGGTCTTGACTCCTCAGAATGCATCAGTAAAATCCACGTGCTCTTGGAACTTACCCTGTTCTTCAAATTTTTCTTCTCCCTCTAGGATGACTTCCTCCAAGAACTCCTCCTCACCTGTGGCACGATTGCCATGAGCCAAGACCCAGAAGCAAAACGCTCTAACCTTCTAACTAATCTCACGGCACAAAATTCACCACAACACATACCATATAACACCCAGTATAATTTATAATCAAGGAGACAGACAAATTTATGACATGATAGCAGATAAGTCAATAAACATGCGTGTACGAAATGCAGATGCCCAACCCAACATGCACCCAGATTATAACAGGAATTCCACATCGGGAATCACCATAGTAGACTTGATGGGACTTTGATCACCAAACCTATTCTTGCCTCGTTGTGAATAGTAAATGCATTGTCGGGCATCATGCCACAACTGTTTTACTCAATGGCAACGGCGTGGGGGTAGGCCAACCAATTATCAGCCACCCTTATCTGGGCCAACAATCCCCACCTTAAGAACCAGGATGCTTGTTTAGCGTCAACCCAAAGTTTAAATCATCAAAACCAAAATGCTAGCGACGAACCCATGGTGCCCAACAATCTCCATAAACCATTTCAAACACCGGAGACGCACCTAGGGTGTATACACGAAATCTGTAACACTGGGGATGCACCTAGGGTATACAAGCCAATACATTTTTGAAAATGGCAACTAGGGACGCCCTAAATTTAAAACCAAGAAGAATAATCTCAACACAGCCCATCCCAACAACTGTCTGCACAGATGGACTCCAACATGCCAGGATGCAAATGACAATGTTCATGATGTATGGTATGGATCTCAAATACTACTATCTATAGCATGGCATCAACTAGCATGACAAAGTTCATGATACAACTTGCAATTCATAAAGTACAGGTATGTGAAGCACAAGCTACAATTCTCAAAATATGATTCAACATGATGGCATGAATTCAAAAGCATCATACATTCACTTAGAAACACTAATCAACTAATTCAAACCAATAATCATATAGAACTTAGGTCTCACAACAAGGTACTCACACATACACTTAGCAACCTTTAAGGTCAAAAATCAAGTATTAAATTAAAAGGACCAACAAGGTTTTGGGATATATAGACTTGGAATCAAGTTATGATTTTTAAACACCATTTAGATAAAAATATTTTCTACAACTCTCATGTTTAACACCAAAACCAAATCCCAAGGCAAATGGGTGAACAATATATCCTAAGCAAAAATGGTTCAGCACTTTTACCAAAAATATGCTTCTGTTGGTCTCGGTTTTGGGGTATGAGATTAAGTCCAAATGAGACAATTTTTTAGTATGTTCTAGCTCAACACGTTCTCTACAAGTTTTATGTTTAGAGCTAAGGGTAGTTGTTTGGAACAAGTTATACTTTTTGACCATTTTAGAAAATAGGTTCTATAAGCCGCCAAAACTCAACAGAGCCGGTTTTGGACAGAGGGTTTGAAATGGTTTTGGGGTATTATCCCGAGGCTTTAAGGTCTTATTTTTGGGAATAAAATACTTAAATATGTTAGCTACAATATTCATGTAGACCACTTTTGGAATAGGTCACTAAAAATAGGGGTTTGGGGCTACACAAAAATAGGTGACAGAAGTGTCCCTTGAGGATTGAAACTCAACAGAGACTTTCAAAGGGGTGACCTATCAAACCTCAATATTTTGCGCTCATTGTTGGTGGGTAGATAGATATACATTTCATGTACAACTTTCATGTTTTGACCAAAGCTCGGATCTCACTTTAAACTATAGTTTCCAAGTCGGTAGTATTAACTGGTTGGAAAATGACATACTTTGGTAAAATTGCAATATCTTGAGTTCTAGTTATGAAAATGAGTTGAAACCAACTTTGGATGAAAGATAACACAAAAAGATAAATCCAAACATAAAGAACATGCTAAGATTAATTTTCTACATTGAGTTATGGCATTTCAAATCTCAGGGCATAAATATCAAAGTTCTCAAAAATCAAGTCTCTTAAGGTCCAAGTCTTTTACTTATGTCATGTCAAGTTTTTGTTCCATTTATTTGCATTCTTGTGTTCTAGACTTTAATATCAAGGCTCCATCACACTTAGAGGTCATCAAACTCAAAGATAACATCACAAAACACCACCTCATATCACTCATAAACAAAATAGCCCATAATTTGTTACTACGACGCCTTTTCGGTTCTTGATTCTTAGAGTGTTTAAAGGGATGTGTTGGGGCATATTTTGAGGGATCTTAGACACAAGGTTTAGACGTTTTACTTACTTACTTGAGGGCTCAAGCGATAGTGTTGTGGAAGGACTTAGCTTTAAAACAAAACACCTCTCCTTGGTTCCTTTTTCTTCTCCTCCTTTCTCCTTCTTTTTCTCCCTCAAACTTATAAAACACTTCAAGAACTATGAAGGTCTGGTCTCTCACCTCTCTAGCACGAAATTATGAAGGGAAAAAGAGGGTATTTGGCTTGGTTTATATAGGCAAAGGTTAGGGAACATGGAGGGAACACAATTTTAATTAAGGGTACTTCTTCTCCTTTTTCTCTTCCACTTCTCATGGGTTGAGTTGATATGAGTTGACATGGTGATAGTTTTGAGGGAATAAAATCAGATTTGGGAAATCCAAATACAGCTAGGAGGCTGTTTGGGGGACAAAAACCTGCCCCACATCAATCAAGGGGTTTTGCATTGGTTTGCGTGCCCTTTTGTGCAAGAAAATACATTAAAAGTTAAATTGATGTATCTTTTTGGTGTCTTTTCCTACTGAGACCTATTATTTTAGTATGTTTATGATAAATATAGTATTCTTATGTATTATCATAGTTTTCATAGCAATTGATTAAATAGATATAGTCTTTTAAGTCAAATTAATCTATTTTAGCAATATATGACTTTTTGACTTATTTTGTTGTGTGTGAACTTCAATAATGATTTGTTTGCTTTTGTTGACCTATAACACTATATTATTATGTATATTACTTGTTCAACAAGTATTAGATCATCATAAAACTTAATTTAATACCTTTCTAATCATTTTAAGCTAAAAATAAAGCAAAAAGTCACTTTTTGGCACACTTTCCAAGGTGGTTGGCCACTAAGGGGTAATTTTGTTATTTTTTTATGTTATTTTGTCTTTTGCTACTTAATTGTACTTAAATCCTTGATTTAGGGTATCCATGTTTTAAAATTTAGATTTTTAAGATTTTTTGCTGTATTATGGGCAAAATGATCATTGTACCCTATTTATGAGGATTTTTGATTTTTAATTTATTATTTCATGATATTTACTTTATTTAGAATGTTAAGAGATTTTTTAGGTGCTAGGGTTTTATTGCCTGAGTTTTGGACCTTTTTGGGATTTTCGGGCCGAACTTAGGGTTTTCGATTCGAGTTAGGGTATTGAACCTTATCTGTGCTCTATAACCTTGTGCACTATCCGTCATTAATATTAGGGTCCGAGCAAGGTCTTTACATGGGTCGTTACTAACAGGGTTATTACAATTAGGGTCTTGTATCGGGTCGTTACATATGATTTAATTAATCTTGAGTTTATTTGAATTGATATTCAAATGAAAATGATATAACATATGAATTAAGACTTTTCATTGTAACTGAACAAAGTAAGATGTATTTGTGAATATGTTGATTAAATAGTGAACGACAATGATGTGGGATTGAAATTGGGGAGATGAACTACCGATTATTAATGAAAAATGATAATTAATCTGATATTGAACCGAGGATGCTTGATATGGATGTGATAAGTTGGGCTTGACTAGCTGCGCAGTGAAATACCAGAAACTTGCACAAGACTGGTACTGTGTTCCCTTGGATTAGTCCCCATAAAACAGATTTGAGTACCGTGTTCCCTCGGTTGAGGTCCATAAAATGGGTATTGTCGTGGTGAGTTATAGAGTTATCTATTATCCAATGGTTTCGCGTAGCTTATTGGGGGAATAGGGAGGGGTTTCTATAAGCTGCACCCGACGAGGATATTTGATGATTGTAGTGGTGAGTTATAGAACTATCTATTACCCAATGGCTTCGCGCGTAGCCTATTGAAAAAATATGGAGGGGTTTCTATAAGCTGCATCCTACGTCGGTTCAGTATTGGATTGATAAAATGAAATGTAATTGTGGATAAGGGACTTATGAACTGAAAGGAAAGTTAATGGTTTCATAATAGACAAGTGTGCGTTGGTATTTAATAACTTATTAAAAAGAAAATGAGAATGAAAGTGATAACTAAAGAAAGATAAAGAAAAACTATAATTTATGTCAAGAGAAGAAAAGAAGGGAAATAGAAGAATGTCAACCATTAAATTGGGATGCATAATGAGTCTAATAAGAATGGAAAAATGGAAAGAAAAATGAACAGTATTTATAAAGATGTAAGTCTAAATATTGGATAACGAACTAAAGAGAATGGAAATGTATCGTGGATAAAGATAATTTGAAAGATTGTAAGACGAATTAAATAGAATGGAAGAAATAAGAGAATAAATCAATATTTATATTGGGTGAGCGTAGAACTTAAATCAATGGTGGAACTAATAAAAATATGTTGAATGATTTAATAAGAACGAGTAAAGATTAAATAAATAAAAGATGAGAAGATGATAAAGAAACAAAAAAAGGGGGGGGCGTTATAAATATAATTTGTTTATGATTGCATTATAGCATGTCATTCACACCTCACAAATCATGCATTGCACTGCTACTAGTCTTATCCTACGAGTTTCGGCTCAGATTGTATGTATCTAATCTTTTACAGGTTTTAATAAAAGAAGAGTAAGCAAAGGTTGGGATCTTGAAGAGTGCATTGGAAGAAAGGAGCAAATTTTATTATTTTGATTTAGAGATGTAATCTTACACATACATTTAAGTCTCATGTATTTGTTTCAAAGTATTGTATTGGGAAATCTCCTGGAAACAATGAGATGGTTTTGGATGAATGTAATTAGTATATGAATTCAGAGAGATGCAAGTATGATTTAATTCTCATGGAAATGGATGCAATAGTAATGAAGTGATGCTTGTTAGTCAATATGTAGTTTAATCCTGTATGGCTGGTAAATAGTTTTAATTGTGGTTGGATATGGAGATCTAGGCGGTGCCTGAGTATATATATTGTGACTTGAGTTTGACAGGTAAATTTGGGATAGTCCGAAAAATAGAGGAGATTCTGCCGAAATTTTTAAGAATTATATTTAGAATATTTTGGAGTTTAGGATAAATGATAACCTATAACAAACAAATTTCAAGAGAATATCATTAAAGCAATTTTGGTTATAGGAGAACTGAGTTATCATGTGGAGATCACACACATCGGAGTCGGGGATGTGACAAGTTTATTTATCATTTTTAGATTAATATAACTCAAACGTAAGCGCTAAATAAACGTTTAGTTCATTAAAGAATGAAACTTTCTCTTATATGGTAAATTAGATATGTTATTCAATTTAGTTAGTTACAGTGTAAGAGAGATAGGAGATATAGCATACAGATCATCCACCAATGTATTAGAACAAATAAAACGTTTATTTTTCTTAATAACCACATAGTCATTAAAATAAACAGAATATTTATTTTTTACCAAATTAGAAATCAAAATTAAATTCTTTCTTATAGAAGATACATAAAGACAATCTTTTAAAAGAAAAATCCTATCTCTACTAAAATTAAGAGTGACATCTCCTACTGCTACTGCTGCCACCCTGGTATTATTGCTCATATGTAGGTAAATTTTTCCATCATTAAGCTGCCTAGTTTTCTAGAACCTCTATGCAAAGAATTGTAGACATGATTAGTGGCTCCCGTATCTACACACCAGGTACTGGTAGATAACACCACCAAACATGCTTCAACTACTAGTGAACATAAATTACCTTAATTGTTCTGCTTACTGAGAAAAATTGGACACTACTTTTTCTAATGCCCAAACTGGTTACAGTGACAGCATTTGCCTCTCGGCTTCTTCACACCAGCTTTTGGCCCATTATCTACTTTTGGACCTGCACATCCCTGTTTTTGAATCTTTTTCTTCTTCTTACCTTTCGGCTTAGAGGAAGTATATTTTTCAGTCACATGCACACTACCTGCCTTCCTAAGAAAACCCTCGGCTGGTTGAAGTTCTTTAAGAAGTTCTGCCAATGAAAAACTGAGTTTATTCATGGAATAATTTAGGCAGAACTGCTTAAAGTTATCAGGCAGCAACTGGAGTAAGATATTGACCTGGATTTTTCCGTCAATCTTAACTCCTATGATCTTCAATTCATTTAGAAGACTGATCATCTTCGGAACATGATCCTTAACTGGGGTGCCTTCTGCCATGATTGTATTCATTAGAGATTTCATACCCATCTGCATAGCAGCACGATTTGGATCTTCAAACAATTTTTTTGAGTTTCATAATCATGTCATAGGCAGTTGGCACAGACTGATGCTGAAATACATTTGACATAGAAGCCAATATATAATAGAGAGCCATCTCATCTGCTTTTTACTACTTCTGAAAAGCCCAGGTTTCCTGTTCGGTTACCCCCTCATCAGATACTAGTGAATAAATATCAGATAATACAAATTTATAGTTCTCGGCAGTTAAGACAATATCCAACTTCCTTTTTCAGTCTACATAGTTTTCTCCCATTAGTTTATTTTCTTTAAGTTTGGTTGCGAGTGGATTGAAAGTCATTTTAATCTTGAGAATCATATAATTAAAAACTATTAATTATGACGAGCAAAAATCTTAAATTTTATTTTAAAAGATTCTCTTTACCATTTTAAAAACATTCGCCAACAACCTGGTACTCTGTGAATAACATATCTCGATGGGAGGACACCTACTATCCATCGTTTGTCCAAACAGGCCAATTTCTATTAATTTTACTATCAAGGCAAAAGACCATACCAAGTAAAATTAAATAACTGACGTAATTTTGGTCCAGTAAATAATAGCAGTAACTCAAATAGAGAGGATACTATTATTTATAGCTAAGTGTTAACCATCACCTAATTCGGAATCAATCGATTCGCAATGAATCCTTTAGATGGAGAAGTGATCTATACTAACGATTATCCAGAATTATCCATAAAGGAAATTCGTACCGACGATACTGCAATTAATTCTGTTCGACGGGGAGGAATGTCTTACTGTCAATACACAGAATTAACTACATCATCTACGAACTAGTAATGGAAATCGCGAGATTAAACTGTGAATAAATTTCCTCATCCACTTACGTTTTAAAAATATTTTTGAGGGTTATAAAAATTATTTAATTAAAATAAATTTATTAATTTCAGAAAATCACACGATCCGAAAGATTTTGATTTCCTCAAACCATCTTTTCGTATTTTAGTGTGTGACAAATAAAATATTTCAAAATTTTTATTTATTTAAGAAGATTAATTTTAAATAAAAAACTAAATATTTTATTTTATTTTTCAGTTACACATTTTTTTGGAAAAAAATAATTTATTAAAAATAAACTTTTCCTATTTAATTAATTCAAAATTTAGAATTAATTTTCACATTTTTCCAATATATCCGATTTAATAAAAATCATCTTAAATGTGTTATTTTGTAACAAAATAAAATATCTAAAATTTTCTTACAAAAAATTTAATTTTAATTAAAGAATATTTTATTTTATTTTTCCGTGACAAAATAATTAAAACTGAATTTTTCTGAATTAATTAAACTAAACAAAAAATATAAAACAGATATATATCATTCACGCAATTAAATAAAAATATATGCAAGATACATATATATTTATATTTATATTCTAATTTTATGATCAAATGAAAACTCTATCGAGTTTCAGCCTATTATTTGAAGATTATCTATAATCTTTCAATTCTCATCAGAATCAACTTTCGGTATCCAAATCCTATCAAGATTCTTCGAGACACACTGTTATACAAATATAACACCATCTCGAACCATCTAAGCAAAAAACAACCGCCCCGGATAGCCACCACCGCCGACCCACTGGCACTGCTGGCGCCACCGTACACCGCACCTTGTATCAATTTTTGCAGTCTCCTCCGACGTCGTTTTTGCCCCGATTGTTTTTTGTAAAATAGCTTACAAAATATACTATTTTTCTTTCGAAAAACTGCATGAAAACAGCCCCGAAAATGGATTTCAAAAAGCCCCAAAGAAACTGTCGCCACCACTACACAGTATCGCCGCCATCGCTGGCATTTCTACCTCATTCTGTGGTTGTTTCGACTTCTATTTCCTGCTATTTTTAGCACTGATACACATCCACATTGTTAGCCCAAGGGCTTCTTTAATTGATTTTGATGTTTTTAATAATTCATTTTCTATAAATAATCGTCTTTAATTGCATAATAATTCTAAATTTCAAAATGAAAGTGTTAACTCATTTTGAACAATCAAGGTTGACACCTTAGCCAAATAAAGGTATGACTTGTTTCTCAAAAGATTCAAACACTTAAGAATTCTTTAAGTAGAATTTGTTTCTTCTGTGTTGATCTCAATTGAGACTCAAATCGAAACACTTGAGGCAATGTATGTCAACTAAATTGATC
>JAUMHN010123032.1:0-23953 GCA_032360265.1 Heliamphora ciliata
CACACTCTCTCTCTCTCTCTCTCTCTCTCTCTCTCTCTCTCTCTCTCTATATATATATATATATATATATATATATAAATGTTCCTCTCCCTATATAAATCTGGTGGATTGGGCTCTCTAAAAATGGGATCGGGAGATCAGGGATTGGAGATGAGATTTCTGATAATGGGAAAGGGGTTCTGTTTGGTGGGTTTTGGATTTGGTTTGCAAGTTTTGGGGGATGAGACAAAGGGATTTGGTTAGGGGGTGAGGCAAAGCGATTTGGTTTGCTGGGTTTGGGATCGGGTCAGCACGCTCCATTGCTACATCAAACATATTTGCAGGATATTTAATCCCCCACCATAACAATCAAGCTTAACTTTCTAAACCATTGTTGATTTGTTTACTTCCTTGCAAAGAAATTCGGTAGTGTATATATTCAGAGCCACTGTGGATTTGTAAATAATAAAGCTCAAAGTTTCTAAACCATTGTGGATTTGTATATACATATATAAACGGGTGTGTGCGTGAGAGAGAGGAGAGAGATGAATAATTAATTTCTCTCTGGAGTTAGAAAGAATAAAATGGGAAAAAATAAAATATTTAACGGTAAAATCAATTTTCGTTCAATCAACTAACAGTCAACTAACAGAAGGATTAAAATGAAATATAAAAGTAAAGCAGAAGGGAGAGTAGTGTAATTTTAGAGATCAAAAGGGAGGTCCCTATAATAAACTTAAATCTCAGAGGAGGTAAGTGTAATTATCACTATATTTTAATGTGTAGAAATACTAAAAAGATACACCGAAATAATTTTTAAAGCATCTTCTTGAACAATATGGTACTAATACCTCACTTAAACCATAAAATAAGCAAAATTCAGACCTTGAGCCACCCGAACAGCCCCTTGGCCGAAATCCCACCAGCAAGATCTGAAAATAAGTTTCTTAATTAGAGAAAAGAATTACATGCAACCAATGGAATTAAAAAAAATTCAAACAAAACCCTTACACCTCATTATAAAGACCACTATCTTTCTTCTTATAAAAACAACACTTGAACCCTCATTCTTCCCTTTATGTTTTCAAGTATAGAGAGAGAGAGAGACCAGATTTTTAGTGTTATTAAGAGTTCTTCAAAGTTTGGGAGAAAAATAAGGAAGAAAGAAGGAGAAAGAGGAAGAAGGATCTAAGAGAGCTAGGAGTCGTCCTTTAAAGCCAAGTCCTAACCAACCTTCTACCATCATCTAATCTCTCGAAGGTAAGAAAATACTTCAAAACTCTCTGATTAAACTCACCTCAAACTCCCTTCAATCCATCTTAGAAAATAGAACTGAAAATAAGAACCAAACTATGAAGTGAAAAGGCGTCATGATAGGAAAATAAGGACTGTTCATAATTTTTGTGTAATGGTATGTGTTTGCATGTTGATATTCTTGATTTTTATGAATTCTATGAGTTCTGGAGCATTGATATATAAGTGTATAACACATGCACGCAAAGACATGGAACAAAACTTGACATACAAAGTGCTAGGTGGTTAGAACATAACTAGGCCTGAGACTTGACGTTTTTGAGCTCTCTGTCCCGATTTTTGAAAAATCATAAATAAATATAGAAAAATGATCTAAGTGTGTTCGTTATGTCTAAACCTATATTTTTATGTTATCTTTCATCCAAAATTTGTTTGAACTAATTTATGTGGGTAGAACTCGACATATAGCCTTTCTACCAAAACGTGTCATTTTTAGACCAGTCTGTATTGCAGAGCCCAAAATCGCATTTTCAAATGTGAACTGAGCTTTGGTGTCTCATGAAAATTGTAACCAACATATTTGTCTAACTACCCACAAAAACTGAGCCTAAGATGTAGAGATATGAATGGTCAAATCACCTCTAAAAATCTCTATTGAAGTTCAGCGATTAAAGGAACCCTCTGTCACACCTTTTTGTGCAACCTAAACACTCTAGTTTTAGTGATCTTATTTGAAAGTGGTTTTCTTGAAAAATATTGGTAACATGTTAATCTAGTTTCAATCCAAAAATTAGATTCAAAAGGCTCTATTTGATCCCCAAAATTATTTTTAAACTTTCTGCTAAAAACTAACTCTACTGAGTGTTTGTCGCCTCCTGAACATATTTTCTAAAATGACGTAATTCTCCATCTTTTTCTAACGTATTAGCTTGAGTACTATTCATGAAACGTGTAGAGAACGTGTTGAACTAGAACATATCCAAAATTGAGCTTATTAGGACCTAATTTGATACCCCAAAATTGAGACCAGCAGAGACCCTTTTTCTATAAATTTTATGTATAGTTCTGAACCGTTTTTACTTGTGAGAATTAAATCACCTAGTTACCTTAGGATTGAGCTTTAGTCTTCAGCACAAAAGTTGTACAGAATATCTTTATCTAAATTGTGACCAAAAACCAAAATCTAACTCCAAGTCTAAGTAACCCAAATTGCTACTGTAGTTTACAAATAAGTGGTTAGAAGTTGACTTGTAAATTATTAAGTGTATAATGAAGCATGCCCTTGTTGTGTGACTTGATTTACATATTTTAATTAATTTAAATTGGGTGAATAATGATTTGGTGTGAATATATGATGAAAAGTAGCCATGCCATGAGGTTTCAACCATGATTTTAAAAGTTATACTCTATGCTTCAAACGATTATACTTAGTGCTTGAGAAACCTGTACCTTATGCCATGTTGATTTGTACATTTGCCATGCTTAGTGTTATGCCATGTTTTTAAGTAGTTGTACTTCGAGATATATGTTGTACCATTGTGAGCATTGTCATATTTGCACTCATAGCATGTTGGAGTACACCTTGTATATACCATTGTGGGTTGGGAATGTTGAAGTTATCATTTTTTTGGTTCTAAGTCTAGGGCATCCCTGGTTGCCAGTTTTATAAAATATTTTGAGATATATTCCCTGTGTACACCTTGCGTGCATCCCCAGTGTATGGAAATTGTTTATGATGGAATTTGTTGGGCACAATGGGTTCATCGCTAGCATTCCGTCTTTTGTAACTTAGACTTTGGGTTGACACTACGTGAGCATCCCGGATCTTAAGGTGGGATTATCTAGTTATGCGCATTAATTATTATTTATGCTGGTCTAGAGAATGTGCCCCCCCCCCCCCCCACACAGTTGCCATTGAGTAAAACAATTGTGGCATGAAGCCTGGTGACGTATTTATTATTCATAATGAGACCTGAGGATAGGTTTAATGATAAACTACCCAGAAAGTCTACTCTTGTAATTCCCGGCATGGAATTTATGTTATGTTTCTAGGTGTATATTGAGTTGGGCATTCTCATTACATTGCATTATCATTTCTTGCATAATTAGTTACCTTTGCATTTACCTGCTTACCATGTTTATTATTTCAAGTTTGCATGTCTCCTTGATTTATAAATGTTTTAAGTGTTGGATGAAATGTGTTGTGGTAAATTTGTGTCGTGAGATTTGGTAAGAGAGTTTGGAGTATTTTTTTCTGAGTTTTGGCTCATGGCATTTGTGTCAAAGGTGAGGAGGAAGAAGTTTTTGAAGAAGAGATTCCCAACGAAGAAGGATACAACTACCAGTGTGAGTTCCCAAGGTAAGCGAATCCAAACGACACATGAATGAAGAATCAAACCTTCTTCTTGTTTCCTTTTGTTCAATTTTCATGCGTTCATTATAATTTTGTAAATTTCTCATCAAACTGTAAACGCTTATGTATTTTGGTCAGCACTAAACTCTTAATGATGTAATATGATATGGCATATCTATGAATGAAATGCTAGAATATCCCTTTATTTTATATTTATGTATGTCCCGATGTGCCCAAAAGCTGAGACGTCACAGAAAAAAAGTAATACAAGAGCTACTAATAGCTCAAGCAAGAGAGGTGGGCCTAAAAACAGAATTAGATATCATTTGTGTTAATCTTGAAAACTGCAAACAAGATAGGAAAGGATTTTAGTTGATTAATGATGATCAAATTTCTAGAATATTTGCTTAAGAAGATAATCTCAATGCTAATTTTGTCAAAAATGTTGAGCTACAATCTTAGCTAACAAGTCTTGAAAACCAGCTAAAGGGAACTGATGCTACTTTTAAGCGATGGAAAGCAGATTCAGTGGCATTGGATGGATTTTTGGAAGATCAAAAACTAGCAAAGGACATAGTTGGTCTTGAATACATTGGAGGCTTATCTGGGAATGTGTCCAAGTGAAAGGAGAAGGTGAGCCATCAAACTTAGATTTTTAGTGCCCCAATCTTTATGAAACCTAAAAAGGGCACATAGACCGGTGTAAGATGAACAAGTGCTGATTCATTTAAAAATATTGGTGTAAAAATAAAAATCAGTCTAGTATAACCACCTTTCAGCGTGGTGAGGTAAGACAGACTAACTTTTTTCTTATATGTCATCATTGTGGTATACCTGGTCACATACGTCCAAACTGCATAAAATTGAGAAGGCGATATGTTGATGATAGGGTTTTTGTGCCTATATGTCATCACTATGGGATTAAGAGACACATCAGACCTCACTATACTAGATTGTTTAACCAAAATAGGTTTAGGTTTGATATACCACATTGACCTAGGAGAGCTTGGACTTTGTTTCCACAGTCTACACAATTGAGAACTAATAAAGTTTGGGTTCATTCTAGAGACCTAAAGTGTAATGTTATGCATGCTACTCTTAGAGCTCAATGCTCCCACGTATGGTATTTGAACAGTGGTTGATCTTGCCACATGTCAAGAGATAGATCTATGTTTGTTAACCTAGACATGTAATATGGTGGGCTTGTGACTTTTGGGGATGGTAGCACATCTAGAATAATCGTTAAGGGATCTGTCTCTTCCCTAGGTCTTCCCAAATTAGATAATGTTCTTCTGGTTGATGGCTTAAAGGCTAATCTTTTATGTATTAGTTAGATGTGTGACACGCATCATGAAGTATATTTTTCAAAAAATGATTATCTTATTTTTTATAAAAAGGGAAAAACGGTCATGCATGGGGTTCGTACATCTAACAATTGTTATGCATAATTCTCTGAATGCTGAAACTTGCCAAACGGCTAAGATCGATCATACTGATTTATGGCATCGGAGACTTGGTCATGTAAACTTCAAAGATTTGTTTAAAATTGTCAATAAGAAGTTGATCAAAAGAGTACCCAAATTGGGAAGCCCGATTAACAAAGTATGTGAGCCTGCCAAATCGATAAACAGACCAAAGCCCCCAATAAGCGAACCAATAGTGTGGTAACCAATGTCCCATTGGAGTTGATGCATATGGACCTAATGGGTCCCTCAAGGACGGAGAGCCTAGGTGGAAAGAAGTACATATTTGTAGTAGTGGATGACTTCCCTTGCTTGGGTAAGTTTTTTTTAGAGAAAAGTCTAAAACATTTGGTGCTTTTAAGACTCTTTGGCCTGAAGCTTCAAAATGAGAAAAAGTCTATATCCAATCCTATTATGAGGATTAGGTCTGACCATGAGAAGGAGTTTGAAAACTCTGAATTCACACTTTTCTGTGAATCTCAAGGCATTTACCATGAGTTTTCTGCCCTCAAAACTCCTCAACAAAATGAGGTGACAGAGAAGAAGAATCGAGTCATTCAAGATATGGCTCGAGTTATGCTACATGACGGGAATTTTCCCTGGAATTGCACTAAACCAAATGTAAAGTATTTTTGAACATTTAGGAGTAAGTGCTATATTTTTTGTGATAGAGAACAATTGGGTAAGTTTGATGCTCGGAGTGAAAAGGGCATTTTTCTAGACTATTCCATGAATAGTAGTTCGTATGTTTACAATTCTAGAACATCTACTATTACGGAATCTGTGAATGTTGTCATTGATAATGAAATATTTATATTATTTGTTGATCATGACTGAAACATTTCACTAGAAATTAGCATTGAAAACGAAAGAGAGAAGGTGGGGGAAATATCCAAAGAAGAGGAAACTAAATAGGATTTCACATAAAGTGCTCAAGAACCTCAGTCAAAAGGTCTAGAACCCAAAGGTCTAAAACCATTAGCGAGGGTGAAACTCAACCACCCCATCAGCCATGTGCTTAGAGAAGTGACAAATAAGATGGAACATGGAGACAAATGCGATAGCAGGTAACCTATCTATGTTGTGTGTCTTTAATTGAGCCAAAAAAATTGTTCACGATGCTTTAGTTGATGATTATTGGATAAATGTTATGCATGAAGAACTAGAATAATTTGAAATAAATAATTCGTAGGAATTGGTTCCTAGACCGTTTGAAAAAAATGTAAGAAGAACCAAATGAATTTTCAAGAATAAAACTAATGAATATGGTGAGGTAGTCAGGAATAAAGCTAGATTTGTGGCTCAAGGGTACACTCAAGTAGAAGGAATTAACTTTGATGAGACCTTTGCACATGTTGCTCGTCTCGAGTCAATTAGGATTATATTTGGTATTGCTTGTATACTAAAGTTTAAATTGTTTCAAATGGATGTGAAAAGTGCATTATTGAATAGGGATCTTAGAGAAGAAGCCTACGTGGAACAGCCTAAAGGATTTGTGGATCCTACATACCCTAATCATGTCTTGAAGCTTAAGAAAGCTCTATACGGGCTTAAACAGGCTCCAAGGGCCTAGTATGAAAGGTTGACAACCTTTTTACTAGAAAAGGGGTTCTCTAGGGGTGATGTAGACAGGACCTTGTTCATCTTGACTCAACCAAACCATTCTGGTAGTTTAAATCTACGTTGACAATATAATGCTTGTGTGAGGCTCAGTTTCCTTTTATTTTGGTAATATACATTTGATGTGTTATCAATTGTTTTTGGTTGTTATAGAACGGTTTATTTCTATATGGTTTATACATGTTGGGGCTTAGAAATGTATGATAGGATCAATCCTGGACCCGTTGGGCATTGTTACAAGAAAGTTTAAAATTTTCTGGGAAGGACTGCTCGATCTGTCATTAGACAAATCGATCGGTCAGTCGCAAGTAGTTAAGCATGAGGCAGCTAGTGGCATTAGAATTTGGTCCCAAACTTCTCCCTCTCTCTCTCTCTCTCTCTCTCTAGGAAGAAACTCAAAATCCTAGCTTTCTCTCTCCCTTTTTCCTTGCTTCAAACTTGATTTTCAGCGTTGCCATAGTGAAACAGCACTCAACTCGTTGAGGACTTCGCATCCATCTGAGTGGAATCTCATTTCGATGATTTTAGTTTTTCGCGAGTTAAAGCGACGAGTTTTAAACTCAATGTGATAGGATTCTAGACTCTCTTGCTTTAAAAGTGTGTTATATATGATTAGATGCATTTTTGCCGCTTTAAAATTTCATGAGTTGTTTAATTTTGTGTCTAGACCTTGTTTAATGGATAAAAAGCATGTATTATATTTTTGAGGTTTATTACAAAGTTGATGGAAGCATGTGTATGTGAATTTTAAAGGAATGAGTTTTGAAAACAAGAGAGAATTATGAAAATGTGACAAAAACATGGATTTTTGGTATTTTTGAGCTAACCCTAGGGGTTGAGCCTTGATTTCAATAATTTCGTTCAAATGGTGAAACTTTGTGAAAATGTTGATCTTGCCTCCATAAATTTCGGATGGCATAGTTTTGTGCCTTTAAGCGTTTTAGTGGATATGATGTGTGCCTTTAATGATTTAGTAGATGTACCATAACAATGTAGTTAATTTAGGCTATAATTGCTCCTGGTGAAAGTCCATAAATTTGTGCAAAGTAGGTGCTTCGTTCCATCAAGTTAATCCTCGTAAATGAAGTGATTACCCCAATGGGAGTTATTTGTTGTTGTAGCAAAGTATAGAACTAGTCATTGCCTAACGGGTCATTGGATGCCCCGGACCTGGGTCATTGGGTTGAGAGTCTATAGTTGTTACCTTTGGCCCCCGTGCAAAAATGTCGGTACATAATAAATCATTTGTGGTTGTGGAAACCTAGTTGGAATTTAAATGAGTCATTTGTGGTTTTCAATTTGTTGCACGTTGTTGGATTATATGAAAACCTGTGGTTTTGAGAAAAGAAAACTCTTTTGAGACTTATGTAATTGAGTTGTTCATATAATTTGTAATTACATATTATGCTTTTAATTCAAGCTAGTCTATTCCTATTGAGTTTCGACTCACGTTGTTTGATTCAAATATTTTCAGGTGACAAAGACCATGTGGCTTGATGTTGAGAAGTCCTCGTGGGTGTTAGGTTGAAAACTTATAGTTTTTGCTTTTTGATGTTTTGTATCGATGTAATTGAACGTTGGATAATGTAATCGATAGTTTATGTTTTGTAGTTAAAAACATGTGATAAGTAAAGCCTTGAAGCTATGGTTCCATTGCATGCTTGCATGTATAGAAGTTTGAAGGATTCTTAGGTTTAAGTGTCTTTCGTTCCAAGTTATTTCAAATGTTTTTGGTTGGTTTTCAATTCGATATTAAATCTTGTGCCTTGAGGAAGGTTTTGAACCATGTTTTAACATGTTTTAAGTTATTATACAAATGCCATGAAGCTTTCCATATGCATGGAAAACAGGTTGGTAGTTAAGTTCCAAAGTTTGTTGTTGAAATTGGTCCAAAGTGAGACCAATTGATCGGTTTATCGAATGGTCATCAGCACCTCTCAATTGTTTTGTAGGACTGTGTGGGGACCAATAGCAGGCAAGGACCACTCAATCGGTCTTGAGATCGATTGATCGGTCTGGACAAATTTTAAAAAATTTGTTTGTTTTGTTTTAGAAGTTGGCTCTTGGGACTCTTATCCTATCCCTTTTGAACTAGTCTTTTACTTAAATTAAACCTCAGACGTGCATTTTTCAAAGGTTTGAACTTGTCTTGGTTTTCCTTTTAAAGCTCGTTTAGGTTCAAATGGTTTTGTTGGATCTTTGGCATCACAAAATGGGTTTTCTTAGGTGGTTCACGTACCTCGGGTTTGGGGGCGTGACAGGTTGGTATTAGAGCTCTAAATTCGAATACATAGGAGTCGTGGGAACGGTTGCATCACTATATGAGGATAATTGCGTGTTCCTAGTTTGCATGTGTTAGAATGTTTCTATAACATGAGTATGATAGTATGAGATTGCATGAGAATTATGTATTGTACATGAGCATAGATGGTGGACCTTAGTATTGACCTGTCTTGCCATTGGACATTTGGATTAACAAACTTGGAAGCCAATTTAGAAATGCGTTTGGCCATCGTAATTTCTAGCAAGGAATCAGAGTGAGTGACTTGTCACTCTTGTTGGTGCTCCTAGGTATGTCGAATATGTTTATATGATCTTTCAATGATTAAGTGTTAGCATGACTACGTGAACATTCATCGGTGATAACATAATGACTTGAGCCTTCTGTAAATATGTTTTATAATTTCTTTCATATAGAAGTTATGCTTTCGAGACGAGGGCGAGGCCGTGGTCGAGGTCGTGGTATGGGCCGTAGGGATGCACCAATCCCTAATGTCGGGGATGCTAACATTCCCTAAGAACCCGTGGGTGGGGTAGATTTCCTACGTGAGATGATGACTTCTATGTGCTAGTTAACTAAAGTCGCTAGGGAAGGAACTAGAGTACCCAAGCCTAGGGTGACCGTGAAAATGTATGAGTTCCAACGTCTTGACCCTCCTACCTTTGTTGGGGATCCTGGCCCCAAAGTGGCCGTTGAATGGCCTCATGACCAGGATCTTAGATACGTTGCAGATAGTCGAGGACGACTTGAGAGTTGCGTTTGGCGCATTTCAGCTGAGGGGTGATGCCTACAAATGGTGGAAGTTTTCTAGGACTACCGTGGAGGGTACCTGGGTTGCCTTTACAAAGATATTTCTAAAGAAATACTTTCCCAAGTCTTCAAAGGATATCTATTGGGAGGAGTTCTTTTCTCTCACCTAGGGGGTGTTGAGTGTCATACATTATGAGGTGAGGTTTACCAACTTATCTCACTTTACACGAGATTGTGGGGCCATTGATGAGCTAAGTTTGAAGAGGTCTAAAAGGGGTCTGAGGCACACGATTAGGGAAAGGGTGGCAGGATTAAGACTGTGTATCTTTACAGAGTTAGTGGAATCGGCAGTCGCCATTGAGAACACTTTGAGTGAGACTCGCAATGCCAATGAAGCTAGGGTACCGCAGGGCGGAGTGAGTGCGCAGTCAGATGGGCTCCACAACAAGAGGTAGAGGTCGTTCGATCTTAGTTTTTATCCTACTGGATCATACCAGCAGTTCTCTACACCAGCACCCTCGATAGCTTTATCGGGATGGTCAGAGCAAAGGGAGCTCATTTGTTTCCATGCAGACAACTAAGGCATCGTGCGATAGATTGCCCACAGAAGGGACAGTCCTAGAGTTCTATACATCTTCAGTCCCAGAGAAGAGAGCCACCGGTATGCTTTGAGTGTGGCGAGTTGGGGTATTTTCGTAGGAATTGCCATCGGGAAGGGAATGTACAAAGTACGGCTAGTGCACCATTTGTTCAGAACGACAGTCTTTTAGATAGCTGCAACAGCTGTAATGCCTCAACTCCCGGGCACGTCGATACATACATAAGTATAAAATAAAGGTTACTATAATGATTCATTTATGGATATTCATTATAATAATACATCATTGAGTCTCGAAACGCTAGCCAAAATACATAAGCATTACAGTTTTGCAAATGAGATTACAAAAATTACAAAAGAATGTTCTGAAACTGTAAAGAAAGAAACAAAAAGAACAGGGCTCTTCATCTATGCTTCGCCCAGGTCTGCTTGCTTTGGAAACTCATCCTAGTTAGTGTACTCTTCTTCATAGACAGCTCCTTCCTCTTTACCTGTGGCACAAAGCCATGAACCAAAGCCCAGTAGAAAACTCTCTAAACCCACTAACCAAGATCAGGGCACAAAATCACCAAAATGCGTTCCATATAACACTTGGTGCATTTATATATCAAGGAGATAGGCAAATTTGAAAGATATAAACGCAGTAAGTAGGTAAATATGAAGCAACTAACTATGCGTGGAATGCAATGACAACTGCAAAGCAAGTGCCCAACCCAACCATACTCTAAGAATAGAAACATGAATTCCACGCCAGGGATTACAAGAGTAGACTTTTAGACCATTGAACACTAAGCCATCATTCGGTGCCTCATTGTGAATAATAACCACGTCGCCTGGTTAAATACCGCAACTTTTTATTCGACCACAACGGCGTGGGATCGGAGGACTTATTGTCATTGCCTCAGAACTTATTGTCGTTACCCTCGGGACTTATTTCTATTGCCCATAACACTGAATTAGCCCACCCTTAAGACCCGTGATGCCATCTCCTAGTGTCAACCCAAAGTCTAAAACACAAGAATCAGAATGCTAGTGACGAACCCAAGGTGCCCAACAACTTTCCATCATAATCATTTTCCATAAATCAGGGAATTCATCCCAAAAATATTTCACAAATGCCGGCACACCAGGAACGCCCTAGACCTATAACCAAAGGGGTGATAACTCCAAGACACTCCCATACCCATGATAACATAACAGTACGAATTTGTACAAGATAAACCCCAACATGCTTCGGATGTAACATGGCAATGCTTATGGTACTACAACATATATCCCAAAGTACAACCAATCATAGCAAGATGTACAAGTATTTAAATATATGGTACAACTACTTAAAGCATAGGTACAATAACTCAAAGCATAAGGTACAACTTTTAAGAGCATGGTTCTAATCTCATGGCATGGTCATTTTTTATCATATAATTGCATTAAATCATTATTCATGTATTTTAAATCAAATTAATCATGTAAATCATTTCAAACACCGAGAGGCGTGCTCATCAAACACTTAACACTAAGCTAGCTAACTTCTAACTACTTAATTGTAAAGTGCGGCAACATCTTGAGGTACTTAGATTTGTACTTAGCTTCTAGTTTTTTGTCACAAACTATACAAAACTATTCTCTACAAATTTTACGAAGAACACTTAGGCTCAATCCTAAGGAAACTAGGTGATTTGGCCTTCGCAAATGAAAAGAGTTCAGCAATACTTAGAAATTTGCTCAAAGATAGGTCTCAGTTGGTCTTGCATTTAGGGCATCAAAACAGGTCCTTTCAATCTCAATTTTGGATATGTAATAGTTCAAGCTGTTCTCTACAAATCTTATGAAGAGTGCTCAAGGTGGTTCTTAAGAAAATATTGAAAAAATAACTTGATTGAGAAAATGTGTCAAAATAGCGTCATAACACTCAGCAGAGGTGAGTTTTTAATAGAAACTATAGAGAGTTCAAAAATCACTTGGGGGACCCAATAGAGGCTAATGGACCTAATTTTTGGAAAGCATCTAGATGAAATTTCTTCATTTTTCATGAATACCACTTTTGGAATAGGTTACTAAGAACATAGGTTTTGGGCTACACAAAAAGATGTGACAAAAAAGTATTTTGATCACTCAACATGACCAGAGAGTTCCAGAAGTGTTTTGACTATTCAAATCTCAACAAAAGAGGCTCATTTTTTTGTGGATAGCTAGATAAACATGTTGGCTACAACCTTTATGAATGTTTTGGTAGAAAAGCCACATCTCGAGTTTATGCATTCAAATCAGCTCAAACCAATTTTAGATGAAAGATAATACAAAAATCTAAGTTTGAAAATAAAGAACACACTCAGAAGATATTTCTAGAATTAGTTATGATATTTCAAATATCAGTACAGAGAGCCAAAAACTTCAAATCTCATACCATGTTGCGATCTAGCCTCCTAACATGGTGCATGTCATGTTTTAGCTCATTTTCTTTGCATGCATGGTTTGTATACTCAAATATCAAAACTCTAAAACTTATATATGTCCTGAAACTCAAAGAAAAACCACATGCAAACACCTAGCAAATCACAAAAATTCATAACAATCCCTAAATCTTGCTATGATGCCTTTTTAGCATGTGATTTGGTTCTTATTTTTGAGTTTGTGTTTAGAGATGAGTTGAGGGGAGGTTGAGGCGAGAAAGATCAGTAAGTTTAGAGGTTTTCTTACCTTGTAGATGGATCCTAAGGTGGAAGGTTGGATGAGCTTGGCTTTGATGGTCTTCTAGGCCTCCCAAGATCACCTAGGCTCCTTTTCCTTCCGTCTTCTTTTTTCTTCTTCTTCTTCCTTCCCTTGGAGAACTTCAAAGATTTTCTGGTTTTTCTCTCTCTCACTCATTGAAAATGGAGGGAAAATGGTGGAAGAGGTCCCTTTTATAGACACATTTGGTAGTGGAAATAAAAATACATTTGTAGGCAAATTTTGAATTCTCTCAATTCCAATTGATTGCATGGTGGGCATTGTTGTTTTTAAGAATTTTTTAGATCAAATTTTCAGCAGGGATTTCGGTTGGGGCTTGTTTGGGAGGCTTAAAATTCTGAATTTTGCTTTAATTGCTTGTTTGGTGATGTTTTGGTACTATATTGTCCAAAAAAGGTGTTTTAAAAAATTAAGTTGATGTATTTTTGTGGTCTTCTTATCTATTAAAATGAATTATTGTAGTAAGTTTATGATTAGTTTATTATTTTTATAGTTTATTATAAATTTAACAATAATTGATTAATTAAGTGTAGACAATTAAGTCACTTTAAGCTATTTTGACTAGATATGTCATTTAAGCTTTATTAGGTGTGTAAGAGCTTTAATAATGATTTATTTACTTTTGTTGGCATAAAATATTATATTATTATTATTACTTATTCGAATATTTTTAGGTCATAATGATGCTTAGTTTGTACATTTTTTTCTCAATTTGAGCTTAAAATGCAAAAAGAGACTATTTGGAAAACAAACCTAGGCATAGCCGGCCACTAGGGGCAATTTGGTCATTTTGTCTTTTGCAACTTATTTTAATTTAAATTTTTAATTTAGGATGTTCAAGTGTTAAATTTTGGATTTTTAAGACTTTCTTGTGTCTTAGGGGCAAAATGGTAATTTTGTCTTTTTATGAGATTTTATGATTTTTAAATTAATATTTCATGATAATTAAATAATTTTAGGATGTTAGAAGTTTTCTTCATATGTTAGGATTTCGCCTCTTGAGTGTTAGATCTCTAGGGTTTCGGATCGAATCAAAGGTTCCTAACCTTTTGGCAACCTAAGATCTAATGGATTCACCGTCGCTAATACTAGGGTTTAGAATTGGGTCTTTACTGTTATGGTTGGTATACTGAAAATCATATTTTTAGTATTTAATTTTATTTTTAATAAAATTAATTTTCCATTTTATGAGAATCTTTATGAGCAATGTATGTATATCATTTATTTGTTATGCATGGATGTCCGATATTCTGTATAGTATTTAATCTAGTGTGTAGAGTACGGTTTATACACAGAAGAATAGATTTTATATTCTTACAGAATATAAATTTTATGTTCACAGTTTATATGGAAATGGACATACCATCGGTACCACTGTGGCACAGAGTTTTAGTAGGCCTGTCTTGGTTACGGGAAACAGCTAATAACGTCGTCTATTCTTTCGACTCTCTGTGCCAGTACACTTTATGTGTATTAAACGGGACATTTGGAGTAATTAATTTAGTACTAACTACTGGCTATATAAATTAATTCACACCCCAAGGTTATTATGAATAGTGTTTATCCTCTTAATTTGGAAATAATTATTGATTTGCATATATTTAATATTTATTGTTTTAATTCATTAGAGAATGCGATCTTATATGGGTCTATATTCCCGGTGAGTTGGATAGCGATATTATTTTTTTAGAAAATATTAATTATTGACGGAATCTACGTCCCAAAAGATCGGGATTGACGATACCCCCATAAGGATGCTTATAAGTTTTGACCGGACAAAACCCTGCAGGTGAATTTAATTATTCGGCAGTTAAATAAGTTAAGCGAAAGGACTTAAGGAATATCAAAATGCCGATTAAATTAAATTTTCAGTAATTAAATTTAATTGGCGGGTATCGAGAATCTTAACGTGGGGAGAAATGGTAAGCAATTAATAACATGAGCACAATGCAAGAAAGTCTTGAGATTATGGGTCATAGTGCAATTATAGTTCTTTAGTGGTGTGAACTGTAATTCAGTATTTTATGAAAATTGCAAAAACTGCTACTGACTTTCTATAATTACAGAAACCGCCCATAGGTACTTGTGTTCCACTGGAAGTCTTACTCATAATTACTCCCCAAGTCCCTGCTATAGCCCTATATATACGCGGGTAGGCTGAACTAGTTTGAGATTAATTTTTACCATTATTGATATATTATTTTTGTCTTTCAAGACTTAAGAATATATCGGGGGGGTTCTGTCGGTATAAGTTCTCGGAGGATCGTAACCCACACTACGTTCGAGGATCGCATAAGGGAATACGGTAGAAGATCTGACAGGAGCTTCAAATCGGAATCAAGTTGTAGTTCAAGATTAGATCTACAAGGGGTATTCTTCTAAATTAACTTTGGTTGCACGGGTTTCATTTTGATCGTTCTTCGTCAAAAGTTTTATCTGGAGCACGTTTCGGCGTTTGCCCGTCCAGTTATTTTTTTACCAAAAATCGTTTTACAAAAATAATGATCTTGGCAGTATTGCTTCCAACACTTACAGTTGCAGCCAGCAGCTCAAACTTCTAGGGATATAGAAGGGGGTGCCTCAGTCTAGTAAGTGCGGCAGCCCGCAGCACAGAGCTATGGTGGGCAAACCAAGGGACTGCAAGGTCGAGTGTTTACTCTTACTGATCCGAGTTCTTCCATGGCGCCAGTTGTGCCTGATGCTTCAGTGACTACTTTAGTCATCCGAGGTACTCTCTTAGTGTACCGTTCATACGTCAGTGTTCTTATCGACACGGAAGTATCACATTCTTTTTTCTCGTCTGCTTTTGCATCTACTTTGGGGCAAGAGATAGACACACTAGGTAGCATATTATGTGTAGACACGGTAGGAACGTGATGTTGGAACAAGTTTATAGATCCGGCGAGTTAGAGGTCATCGGCTACTATTTAGAGTTTGACTTAATCATTCTCGATATGACCTTGTTTGATATCATCCTATGGATAAATTGGCTGACCACCTATCGTGCCTATATCGATTGTGATCGGTAGAGGGTATCGATTTATACATTTAAGGGTGATTATTTTTACTTTGTGGGAGATTGGGACAATGGTTCGATGCCCTTGCCATGTGTTGTGCGAAACCAAGGAAGCCTTAGTTTCATTTTCTCTACTCTCATATTGGATGAGACTTTCGAAGGGAGTTCTCTCCTATTGTTTGCGACTATCTAGATGTCTTTCTCGATAACCTATTCGAGTTGCCTTCACGTCGTGAGGTAGACTTTTTTATCGATCTTATCCTGGGAACGGCTCCCATTTTGATGTCGTCTTACCCATTTCAACCAGCAGAGTTGCGAGAGCTAAAGGTATAACTTCATGAATTGCTTGTTAAAGGGTTTATACGCCCGAGTACGTCACCATGAGAAGCTCCAGCCTTATTTAGTAAAAAAAAAGGATAGGTCATTGAGATTGTGCAATGATTACCATAAATTGAATAAGAATACCATGAAGAACAAGTACCCTATGCCTAGGATTAATGATTGGTTGGATCAGTTGAAAGGTTCGAGTAATTTTTCAAAGATTGATTTGAGATCAGGATACCACTAATTGAGGATCAGAGAAGAGGACATTGCAAAGACTACCTTCTGTACTCGTTATGGCCACTATGAGTTTTTAATTATGCACTTTGGTTTAACGAATGCGCCTGCGATGTTCATGGATTTGATGGACCACATTTTCCATCAGTATCTTAACAGTTTTCTAGTTGTGTTTGTAGACGATATTTTTATGTACTCACCGACGAAGTAAGTGCATGAGGAACACTTACGTGTTGCGTTACAGCTTCTCCGAGAACATCGATTATACGCGAAATTTGAAAAGTGTGAATTTTAGGTGTCGGAGGTGAAATTTCTTGAACATGTTGTTTTAGGGGATGGGGTATCTGTGAACTCTTCAAAGATTGATACTGTGATGAATTGGGAACGACCAAAGAATGTGTTTGAAATTTAGAGCTTTTTAGGTTTGGCAGGCTACTACCGTCGATCAATAGAAGATTTCTCTTGACTCGCCGCGCCGATGACTCATCTTACTCATAAGGGGGTCAAGTTCATTCGGAATGAATCTTGTGAGCTGGCATTCCAGGAGCTGAAGAAGATGTTGACAATGTTGGGGGTAAAACTGTCAAGATCATTATTTTTGTAAATAATTTTTAAAAAAAAAATTAATTAGATGGGCAAACACCGAAACGGGCTCCAAATAAAATTTTTGACGTTGAACGATCAAAATAAAACTCGTGCAACCAAAGTTAATTTGAAAGAATACCTTTTTACCAGTCAAATCTTCAACTACATTTTTTTATTCCGAGTTGAAGCTCCCTTCAGACCTTCTATTGTATTTCTTTATACGATTCTTGAATGTAGTGTGGGTTACAGTCTATCAAGAACTCATACCGATAGAACCTGGACAACTTTAGCCTTAGAAGATAAGTTATGAAAATGGTTCAGCCTACTCGCATATTTATAAGACTACAGCAGGGACCTGTGGAGAAATTATAAGTCAGACATCTAGTGGAACACAGATACATATCAGCGATTTCTGCAATTAAGCAAACCTCATAGTGGTATCTGTAATTATGAAAAACTAGCAGTGATTTTTATAATTTTCATAAAACACTAAATTTTAATTCACACCACTAAAGAACTATAATTGCACCTGACCCACAATCTCAAGACCATCTTGCATTGAGCTCCTGTTATTAAATACATAGCATTTCTCCCTACGTTAAGATTCTCGATACCTTGCCAATTAAATTTAATTACTGACAATTTAATTTAATTGGCATCTTAAAATTTTTTAAACTCTTCCGCTTAACTTATTTGATCGCTAGATAATCAAATCCACCTGCAGAGTTTGGCCCGGTCAAAATTTATAAGCTTCCTTACGGGGGTATTGTCAATCCTGATCCTTCAGGACGTAAATTTTGTCAATAATTAATATTCACCATATAAATAATACCGCTATCCAACTCACCAAGAATATAAACTAATATAAGATCGCACCCTCTAATAAATCAAAAAACCGAATATTAAATATACGCAAATCAATAATTATTTCAGAATTAAGAGCATAAGCACTATTTATAATAACCTTAGGGTGTGAATTAATTTATGTAGTCAATACAAAATTAATTACCCTAATGTGTCCCGTTCAATACACACAAAGTGTACTAACACAAAGAGTCGGAATAATAGACGACGCTATTATCTATTCCCCATAATCAAGATAGGCCTACTAAAACTCTGTGCTACAGTCGTACCGATGGTATATCCATTTTCATCTAAACTATGACTATAAAGCTTATATTCTGCAAGAACTTAAAATCTGATCCTCTATGTGCAAGACGTACTCTACACACCAGATTAAATACTATACAGAATAAAGGGTATCCATGCATAACATTAAAGGAATGATATACATACATTACTCATTAAGATTCTCATAAAATGTAAAATTAATATTAAAAACATGATTTTCAGTATACAAACCCTAACAATCTCCCACTTATACTCAAAATCATGCTGCCATACATCTGACTTTCGTGCCCTCTACATGACTATCAAAAGTTTTAGTCGGTAAGCTCTTTGTAAAAGGATCTACATGTTGTCTCCTGATGCAATCTTGGTCACAGCAACATCACCCCTCTATACAATTTCTTGTACCAGGTGATACTTACACTCAATGTGCTTTCCTTTCTTGTGGACTCTTAGCTCCTTCGAGTTTGCAACCACTCTACTATTATCACAATAAAGTGTAATAGTCGATTGAACTGAAGGCGCCACATCTAGATCAAACAAGAAGTTCCTGAGCCCAGCGGCCTCCTTGGCTGCTTTAGAAGCTGTCACGTACTCGGCCTCCATGGTGGAATTAGTAATGCAGAACTGCTTGATGCTCCTCCAACTTATAACTCCGCCTCCTAAGATAAACACATATCCTAAGGTAGACTTAAGAAAATTCTTGCAGACTAAAACTCTGAGTCTATGTACCCCAAAGGTACTAGAACTTCTATAACGACCCGATTCAGACCCTAGTTGTAACAACTAGGTTGATAAGAACCCGTGTAAAGACCCAGCTCAACCCCTAACTATTAGTGACGGATAGCCCACCAGACCATAGAATACGAAAGAGGTTCGCAACCCTAATTCGACTCAAAAACCCCAAGTTCGATCTAGAAACCCCGAAAAGGCCCAAAACTTAAGTAACAAAATCTTAACACCCGGAGAATCTCTCAACATTTTAAATCAAGAAATTATCATAAAATAATAAATCAAAAATCCTCGTAAGTAGGGTAAAATGACCATTTTGTCCATAGTACAGCAAAAAGTTTTAAAAATCTAAATTATAACACATGGACACTCTAAATCAAGAATTTAAGTACAATTAAATAGAAAAAGAAAAAATAACATCAAAAATAATAAAAACACCCCTTAGTGGTCGACCACCTTGGAAGTTAAGCCAAAAAGTAGCTTTTTGCTTTCTTTTAAGTTTAAAAAGATGAGAAAGGTATTAAATCAAGTATTATGATGATCTAACACTTGTTGAATAAGTAATATATATAATAATATGGTATTATAGGTTAACAAAAGTAAAGAAATCATTATTGAAGGTCGTACACAATAAAACAAGTCAAAAAGTCATATATTGTCAAACTAGCTTAATTTGACTTAAAAGACTACATCGATTAAATCAATTACTATGAAAACTATGATAATCCATGAGAATACTAAATTTATCATAAACACACTAAAATAATATGTTTTAGTAGGAAAAAGACACTAAAAAGATACACTAAATTAACTCTTAAAATATTTTCTTGCACAAAAGGGCACGTAAACCAATGCAAAACCCCATGATTGATTGAGATCAGATTTTTTGTCCCCCAAACTGACCCCCAGCTGTATTCCCTCCACCAAATTTGATTTTTCCCCTCAAAACTATTACCATGTCAAATCAACCCATGTGATTTGGAAGAAAAAAGGACTTAAATTTAATTTTTGTGTTCCCTTGTCTTCTCCTATATAAAGTAAGCCAAACACCTGCTTTTCCCTTTACCATATTCGGCCAAGAGAGGAGAAAAACTAGATTTCCATTGTTCTTGAGGTGTTCTACAAGTTTAAGAGAGAAAGGATGAAGAAGAAAAGAAGAAAGGAAGAAAGGAAAGAGAAATCAAGGAGATGAGTTTTTCTAAAACTAATTCCTTTCATACCACCATCCCTTAAGGCCTCGAATAAGTAAGTAAAATCTCTAAACCTTATGTCTAATATACCTAAAAATATCCCTCAACTCATCTCTTTAAATACTTTAAGAATCGAGAACCGAAAACAAATCGAAAGGCGTCGTAGTTGAAAATTAGGGGTTATTGTTTTTATGGATGATATGAGATGTTGTTGTGTGTTGCTAGTTTTAAGTTTGATGACTTATAAGTATGCTAAAATCTTGAAATTCATGTCTAAAACACAAGCATGCAATAAAATAGAACAAAACCTTGACATATCATAAGTAGAAGCCTTGAACATAAAAAGACTTGATTTTTGAGAACTTTGATATTTCTACCCTAAACTTTGAAACTCCATAACTTAACGTTGAAACTTGATCTAAGCATGTTCTTTATGTCCAGATTTAGAGTTTTGTGTTTCCTCCAAAGTTAGTTTTAACTCATTTGAGTAAGTAGAACTCGAGATATTGCAATTTTACCAAAGTGTATTGTTTTCCAACCAATCAACACTACCAACCTAAAAATCCTAGTTTACAATGAGATCCGAATTTGGGCAAAACATAAAAGTTTTAGATAACATGTATATCTAACTACCCACCAACAATGAACACAAAATATGGAATTTTGATAAGTCAAAACCCCTTTGAAATGCTCTGTTTTGTTTAGCTCTCAAAGGACACTTCTGTCATATATTTTTGTATAACCCAAAACTCTTATTTTTAGTGATCTACTCCAAAAGTGGTCTACATGAATATTGTAGCCAACATATTGAACTACTTGGTGTCCAAAACCGGCTCTGCTGAGTTTTGGCAGTTGATAGAACCCATTTTATAAAATGGCCAAAAACTCGAACTTGTTCCAAATAACTACCCTTAGTACTAAACATGAAACTTGTAAGAGACATGCTAAACTAGAACATACCTAAAAATGAGCTCATTTGAACTTAATTTGATACCCCAAAATTGAGACCAACAGAGGAATATTTTTGATAAAATCTTGAGAAAAGTGCGGAATCGTTTTCGCTTAGGATGCTTTATTCATCCTTTTGCCTTAGTTTTCGGCCTTAGTGATAAACATAAGAGTTACAAAAAATTATTTTATCTAAATGGTATGTAAAACTCATAACTTGATTCTAAGTCTAGATGCCCCAAAATCCTGCCAACCCTTTCAATTTAATAATTGAACTTGGCCTTTAAAAGTTGTTATGTGTATATTTGAGTATCTTTTGTCGTGAGACCTGAGTTTGTATTTTGATTGATTTGAGCTAATTGATTAGTGTTTTTAACTAAATGTATGATGATTAGAACTCATGCTATCAAGTTTGGATTGTATCTTGAGAATTATAGCTTGTACTTCACATACTTGTACCATATGCTTAGTGTGTTGTACCATAAACTTTGCCATACTAGTTGATGTCATGCTATAGATAGTTGTATTTGAGATCCATATTATACATCATGGACATTGTCACTTGCATCCTGACATATTGGAGTCCATCTGTGCAAATCATTGTTGGGATGGGCTGTATTGAGTTGTCTTTCTTGATTATAAGTCTAGGGCGTCCGTAGTTGTCATTTTCGAAAATGTTTTGGGATGAATTCCCCTTGTACACCCTGGGCGTGTCCCCAGTATTACAAATTTGGTTTATATACCCTGGTCGTGTCCCTGGTGTTTGGAATGGTTTACAGGTATTGTTGGGCGCCATGGGTTCGTCGCTAGCATTATGATTTTGATGGCTTAGACTTTGGGTTGATACCGACGGAGGCATCACGAATCTTAAGATGGGACAAACCACTTATTATATGTCTGATATGACTCATTGATTATTGAATTTGTTGGCCTAGAGGATAACATGATTATTGAATTTTGTTGGCCTGGAGTATAGCGCGGACCCCACGCTGTTGCCATTGAGTAAAAAAGGCATGAAACCCAGTGAAGCATTTAATATTCGTAACGAGGCACGATGATGACTTTGGTGATCAAATACCCGTAAAAGTCTACTCTTGTAATTCCCGGTGTGGAATTCCTATTATAATCTGGGTGTATGTCGGGTTGGGCGTTTGCGTTGCATACACGGCATCTCATACTCACAAGTTTATTGACTTATCTGCTACCCTGCCATAAATTTGTCTATCTCATTGACTATAAATTGTATTGGGTGTTATATGATATGCGTTGTGGTGAATTTTGTGTCGTGAGATTAGTTAGAAGGTTAAAGTGTTTTGCTTCTGGGCTTTGACTCATGGCATTCGTGCCGTATGTGCAGAGGAGTTCTTGGAGAAAGTCATCCTAGAGGGAGGAGAAGGATTCAAAGAATAGGGTGAGTTCCAAGAGCACGTGGATCCAGCTGATGCATTTTGAGGATTCAATACCTCTGTTTTTGTTCTTTTGTTTCTGTTTCTTGCATCTCTTGTAATATCTTTAAATCCTTGGTGAAACTGTAACTGTCAAGTACTTTTGAACAATTCAAAACTCATTTATGATGTAATAACTAACGTATGTAAATATGAATGAATGACTAGAATATTCCGTTATTTATATTTATGTATGTCCCAACGTACCTAGAGGACGGAGTGTCACAATGTCTGCCTAGTAAATGAACATATAATCCTTAGTCCGTTTTAGGTACTTGATTATATTTTTTACCGCAGTATAATCCTCTTGCCCTGGGTTAAACTGATATCTGCTATCCATGCCAACGGTAAAGTAATGTCGGGTCTAGTGCAAAGCATAGCATATATGAGGCTTCCTACTGTCGAAGCATAAGGAACCGCCTTCATTTTCTCTATCTCATCAAGTGGCTTAAGACACTGATCCTTAGATAGAGTGATTCCATACCTGAAGGAGAGAAACCCTTTCTTAGAATCTTGCATGCTAAAACAAGCAAGGATTTCATCGATATACATTACTTGTGATAAGCTCAACATCCTTTGTTTCTAATCTTGCACGAGCTTGATCCCAAGGATGTGACTGGCTTCTCCCAAGTCCTTTATATTGAACTACTCAGATAACCATACTTTAACCATAGAAAATGTCCTCACATCGTTTCCGATGAGCAAAATATCGTCTACATAAAGTACTAGGAAAATCACCATGCTTCCGTCACGCTTCTTGTGCACACAGGACTCATCTGAACTCTGATCAAAACTATAAGACTTTATGGCTTGATCAAACTGAATGTTCCAAAACCTCGATACCTGTTTAAGTCCACAAATAGATCTCTTATACTTACACAACATGTGTTTCTGGCCCTTTGCAATAAATTTGTCTAGTTGTATCATATAGATACACTCATCAAGACTTCTGTTAAGGAAAGCTGTCTTGACATCCATTTGTCAGATTTTGAAATCGAAATGTGCAGTAACGGATAAGAGAATCCTGCTAGACTTAAGCATGACTACCGACGAAAAGGTTTTCTCATAATCGATCCCTTCTTTCTAAGCGAACCCTTTAGCAACAAGCCTAATTTTGAAGGTTTTAACCTTTCCATCTGCTCCTCTCTCCTCTTGTAGATCCACTTGCATTTAATGGGTTTTATCCCTTCGAGTGGTTCTACATGTTTTCAAACCTGATTGGAATTCATAAATTCCATCTTTAACTTCATAGCCCTTTGCCAAAGATCTGCATCTTTGTCTTGAAGTGCTTCATTTTAGTTACAGGGCTCGGTATCTAGTTCT
>JAUMHN010123139.1:0-23951 GCA_032360265.1 Heliamphora ciliata
ACCCAGTTTTCAAAATTTTAAGTACAAACCACGAAAGAATATGTGATAACATATGTTCACATTAAATTCTCATATTACTTACATTCATTCTAGTTACTTCATGTACAAACATAATTTAAATACAATGAAGCAAATCTTTCCTCTAGACTTCCCCAACTTGCATCCCTTTAGCCATGCTCAAATCCTCAGAATCTGAAATGTTTTAGTACACAAATATGAGCCGAAGCTCGTAGGATAAAGACTAACTCTATACTAAGCATGATTTGTGAGGTGTGATGGGTGCAACCGGAATAAAAATATAAATTTTCACCAGCTCATTATTCCTTCATACGCACACACCCACGCACGCTAATTCATTCAATTTATCCTTTCACATTTATCGTGTCACATTTTATGTACCCAGTTTATCGCAAAATCGTATCACAATTAAATTATTACAGTTAATGAATCGACATCGGGTGCAACTTATAGAGACCCCTCTCTATTATCCCAATAGGCTACGCGAAGCCATTGGTAATAGATAGCTCTATAACTCACCACGATACAACACCACGTTTCAGGGGCTAACCCATCGGCACGTGGTCCCCATCTTGCACAAGTTTTCGGTCTTTCACCGTGGAGCCGCCAGCCCAACTTAATTCAAGAACCTTTGCAGGCTTTCACCGCAGGACCGCAACCCCTCATTATGCAAGAACCTTCGTGGGCTTTCACCGCAGGACCGCAGCCCCTCATTATGCATATTCCACATTCAACCATAGGGTTTCAACTCAAGTTAATAGTTTCATTATGTAGCTTCCCATAGTTCACACCATTACTCAATGTCACTAAATACCAACATAAATGTTAACTCAATTATAATCATATCATATTTCGTTTAGGTACTCAAATTTTCTTTCATAACTTATGCATCATGCTTCATCACTTCAACATGTAAGTTCTCATGATTCTCATATTCTTGAGCAACTTCATAACGTATCAACACGAGATTAACTTCAATAGTAATCATATTATTTGAAAAGGAAGCACCCATCATATGTATGTACAAATACATTTAAAAAAACTTATTTATTCTTTCCAGAAGCTAATATGACCATGCCAAATCACAATATTTCAATAACCCACTTTACAATCCAAAACCCACTAAAGCCAGCATTTAATCAACTCAATTTTAAAACAAAGACGAGAAACGAGTTCAAAATCTTTATCAAATACGTCCAACCGCGGGTTTAATTAGTGAAAAAGGGTATTCAAATCTCCCAAGTGCCAAATCTTTAAACAAAACACAAAAAAAGTTTAAAAACTGCAAGGCCGATCGATCGATTAAGAGACCGATTGATCGGTCCCTTACCTGCACAAAAGAACCGAGAGCCTCAAAGGACCGCTTGGTAGACCGATTGATCAGTCTATCAATTCGTCCTGCTCTAGGTTCTTTTTCAAGCTAAAATTTGATTTTCAACAATCAAAAGATTCTATGTACTTTTCAACACGTTTTAGACAAAGAAAAACCTTTTAAAAAGAAGGAAGAACCATTCCAAAACATCTATCGGGACACATGAATTTATATAAAGTAAAATAATTTTAACTGAAAATCTTTTTGTACAATAAACTCCTAAAACCTTGATAAAAGACCCAAAATTTCCAAAATTCCATGTTTTATCAAGAGGCTCCACCATTCTTAACTTTAGTTAGAATTGTAACATTAGTTCATTTTGTATCAATTTATCTCAATATAACAAAACCCAGACTCCCGATTTTTTGTTCATTCTCCATGAACTTAATACATCCCATCAAATTTCCTCAAAACCGAACTCAAATCTCAATCATATATATGTCTCATGCTAGGGTTTATCCTTATAATAAAGTATCAATACAAATTACCACAAATCACAAGGGTTAGTCTAGATCCTACCTCATAGAAGTTTCACCATCAAGAATTAAGTCTCGTGTGAGCTCCAATCCATCAAAACCCAACATAAGAAGCTACGGAAGAGCTTTCCACGAACATCCGCACTCTCCTACGGTAGCTCGCGCAATGAAACGGCAAGATCTTGACCTCCAACGAACATAGAAACCCTTATGAACCTCCATAAGTCAAACCCTAGATCACTCCTAAGCTTTAGAGAGAGAGGTGATAGGAGAAGAATGACAAAACAAACCCAAAACCCGAAATTTATAGCCTCTGTCCGTCATAAACTGATCGGTCCGTCTCCAGACCGATCGATCGGTCTCCGCGACTGCGCTATTGGTCTAACTTTGAATAAGCTTATCTCCTCCATCCGAACTCCAAATGGGGTCGCTCTTGTGCTCAAACTAAAGCCCCGGAAGTCTACTTTCCAATGGTTTAAACCTCATATCAAAATTCATTTTGTACAAAACGTTATGGCCAATTTAGTGAAGGTGTGTCATTATTTTTTACACACTTTTTACTTATTTTTTGTTCAAACATCCATTAGACCCCATATTCTTCTTCTAACATACCTTTCAAGCGTATTCAAGCTCAAAATATCACCAAACTCAAGATTTAATTCTTACTCCCACCAAAACCTAATCATTTCAAAAATAAAATGGGCCGGGGTCTCACGGATGAAGCTATGATGTCTTTTGTTTTTGTTATACATTAAACTAAGGAAAATGATGTAATGAAAGGGATAGTTAATACTGTATGTTACTCTAAACATTTGTGATAAATCTAGGAATGTAATTTTGAAAAATATCTGATCGTTTTGTTAAAACCTTTGCATGTTATATACAATATTTTCTTATGTCTTGGAGTAATACCTATGGATATGATTCGTGGCATATTTTGGGTTTAGCTCACAGACCCAGGTTTGGGTCGCGATAGAAATGGTATCAGAGCTCTAGGTTTGAATACCTAGGAGCCGTGGAAAGTGAGGACGACCTAAGTATGAGAATTGTTTGATGATCCTTAGGCACCACTACACGGCATAGTTTGTGTGCTTGCATGGAATTGTGCTTATATTGTCTTGCGCATATTATGTGTTTATATGAGCATGGAGGTTGAGTCTTGGGGTGATGTGGCTTGCCATTTGGCGTCCAATCAATTACTTTGGGGTTCAAAATAGAAAAGCGTTTGGCCGACGTTCTTTCTATGAAAAATCTAAATTAGTTGCTTGAATTGTCGCGTTACTTCAAGCCTTTCCCTCAGTATGTGTTTATGTGTTACCGTGATTAAGTTTGGATAGGGTTAGCCCTTTTTGCACTTAAAATTGAATCTGTTCGGGTAGGGTTTCGATTGAGGGTTTTCTTGGAAGTAGTTGAGACGACCATGGTAATAGAAAGTGCTATGGCAGACAATCATAGGATCATGGAAAATAGGCAACTATCAGTGGTTAGAACAACACAATTTGAGGGACGACCGTATAAGAAGCGAAGACTGAAATAGGGCAATAATAGTTTGGCGCCGCAGAAATCTTATCAGACCCAACGCTCCGTACCCACCCCATCTGTGGCCTCGACGCCACGGCTGGAGTGAAGGGAAGTCGTATGTTTTGTTTGTAGGAAGCAAGGACACCGGGCTAGAAAATGTTTGCTAAAGAAGCAAGCAGCAAGGCAACAAAAAAACTCTACACAAGGACATCCTCAGAAGAGGGGACCTATTAGATGTTTTCAGTGTGGTCAAGAGGGGCACGTTAGACGTGAATGTCCACAAGGAAGAGCTAGCTGAGAAACGTCTTATACACACCCTTCTCAGCGACTGACATATAACCAACCAACTCGACAGACCGGGACACAGGTATTTCGGGCTCCTGGGGAGACAACTTCGGCATAATCTGTACGTCAACCTGCGGGTAGAGGACAGGGACAGACATCTGCAATCTAGGGCAGGATCTATGCCATAGCAGAAACTGGTACTTCGTCAACTCCTGAGATTCACGAGACTACTACCAGTACCCCAGTGATACGAGGTACTTTGTTAGTTTTCAATTCTTGGGCTCGTGTGTTATTTGATACTAGTGCATCACATTCATTTATCTCTTCTTCATTTGTATCTGATTTGGGTTTACTCGTTGAGGTGTCGGATGTTGTTGTAAGTGTCGAAACACCCATCGATGATAGTGCAATGTTAAGGTATGTAGAGGGTGCGAAGTAGTAATAGTTGATCATCATCTCGTGTTTGATTTTATCGTGCTGAAGATGTCAGGGTTTGATATTATTCTTAGAATGGAATGGTTAACTGCATTTCGTGCATTTATTAACTGTAATCGACAAAGGATTTTCTTGTATACTCCAGAAGGAGATTCTTTCTTTTACGTGGGGGATAAAGATGATAAGATGACACCTCGACCCAGTAACGTGAACCATTTAACTAATGTGCATACGATTCTATCCACCCTTTTGACTAAAGATGATCCTTCCTTACAAGGAGAGCTTCCACCGGTGGTGAACGAGTTTAGTGACATTTTTCTGAAAGAGTTGTTCGAACTGCCGCCACATAGAGAAGTTGAATTTTCTATTGAGCTTATTCCAGGGACTATTCCAATATCGGTGCCATCCTATCGTTTCGCTCCAACGGAGTTAAGAGAACTGAAGATTCAGTTGCAGGACTTGTTGGACAAGGGCTTTATTCGCCCTAGTGTCTCACCGTGGGGAGCACCGACATTGTTTGCTAAAACGAAAGATGGCTCATTGTTATTATGTATCGATTATCGAAAGTTGAATCAGGTGACGGTAAAGAATAAATATCCAATACCCAAGACTGATGATTTACTTGACCAATTGAAGGGCTCTGCATGTTTTTCAAAGATCGATTTGAGATCGGGTTATTATCAATTAAGAGTTTGGGAGGATGACATACCTAAGACCGCTTTTCGTACCCGTTACGAAAACTATGAATTTTTAGTGATGCCCTTTGGTTTCACGAATGCCCCCACAACTTTCATGGATTTGATGAATCAAATTTTTCGGCCTTACTTGGATCAATTTGTAGTGGTTTTTGTTAATGACATTTTGATTTATTCTCTGACTCGAGAAGTTCATGAGGAGCATTTACGTGTGGAACTTCAATTTTTAAGAGAACACAGGTTTTATGCTAAGTATGAGAAATGTGAATTTTGGTTTCCCGAAGTAAGATTTTTGGGATATGTTGTGCCGAAAGACGGAGTATCTGTTGATCTATCTAAAGTAGAGACAGTGCGGGAATGGAAGAGACCACAAAGTGTATTTGATATTAGAAGTTTCTTAGGCCTTACAGGGTATTATCGTCGTTTTGTAAAGGATTTCTTCCGTTTAGTGTCACTTTTAACACGACTCACTCGAAAAGGAGTTAAATTCACGTGGAGTGATGCTTGTGAGGATGCTTTCCGAGAATTAAAGAATCGATTAACTAGTATGCCGATACTGATTATTCCTAAGAGGGGTCTTGGTTATGAAGTATATTGTGACGCATCTCATGAAGGGCTAGGGTGTGTTCTGATGCAGCAGGGCAAAGTTGTGGCGTATGGATCAAGGCAACTGAAAACGCATGAAAGGAACTACCCAGCACATGATTTAGAATTAGCAACAATTGTTTTGCGTTAAAGATGTGGAGGCATTACATTTATGGAGAACGATTTGAAGTTTTCTCCAACCATAAGAGTCTCAAATATCTCTTCTCGCAGAAGGATTTAAATTTGAGGCGAAGGAGATGGATGGAATATCTGGGCGATTATGATTTTAGTTTGCAGTATCATCCAGGCAAGGCGAACGTTGTCACAGATGCCCTCAGTCGAAAGTCTTTGAAGTCTTTAGCCCAGACCGCTATACGGGAATGGAAAATGTTGGAAGAGGTTGGAAAACTTGACCTTAATTTTGGTGAGACCGAGGATCGTGTTACCTTGTTCGCTATAGTCTCTCAACCTATTCTGATACACCGTGCCATGGAGGCCCAGCAGCTTGATAAAGAAGCACAAATGTATGGGGAATGTGTCACCAACAAGGAGAACACCGAAAGATGGACTAATCTATCGAACCAAGGCTTGAGATTTATGAGAAGAATGTTTGTACCTGAGGTTTGTTGTGAGGAAGTGCTACGAGATTTTCACCACTCTCGATTCGCAATGCATCTGGGAACTGCAAAGATGTATCATGATCTTCGACGATAATTTTAGTGGAAAGGCATAAAAAAGGATGTGGCTCTATTTGTCGCTAAGTGTCTCACATGTCAAAAAGTGAAAGCAGAATATCAGCGACTGGCGGGCATGCTTCAACCATTACCAGTTTCAGAGTGGAAGTGGTAACATGTGACGATGAATTTTGTTTCTAGCCTTCCTAGGTCACCAAAGGGACGCAACGCAATATGGGTAATTGTGGGTTGATTGACGAAGTCTGCACATTTTCTACCAATGCATACAACCGACTCGGTGGATAAGTTAGGAAGACTCTATGTTCAAGAGATTGTGCGATTGCATGGTGTACCAATATCGATAGTATCGAATAGGGACCCCTGATTTACCTCGCGATTTTGGCAAAGTTTGCAGGCAGCTTTGGGAACCAGTTTACTCTTCAGTACAACATTTTACCCTCAAATCGATGGTCAAACCGAGCGTACAATTCAAATTTCGAAAGATATGTTAAGAGCTTGTGTGTTGGACTTTGGTGGTTCGTGAGAAGATCACCTACCACTAGTTGAGTTCGCATACAACAATAGTTACCAAGCAAGTATCGAGATGGCCCCGTACGAAGCCTTGTATGGAAGACCATGTAGAACTCCTTTATGCTGGACCGAAGTTGGACCGAAGTTATGCCGATAGACGAAGAAGACCATTATTGTTTGAAGTAGGGGATTTTGTATTTTTAAAGGTGTCATCGAAGAAAGGCTTGGTAAGGTTTGGCAAAGGCAGAAAGTTGTCACCACGGTTCATAGGACCTTTTGAAATACTTGAACAGATTGAGGAAGTAGCGTACCGACTGGCTTTGCCACCGCGACTTTCATCTGTACACAATATTTTTCATGTATCGATGTTACAAAAATATGAGCCCGACCCCTCACACGTGATAGATTGGTCAGAGTTGAGCCTACAAGGCGATATGTCTTACGAAGAACTAGTGGTGAAGATTCTGGATACCCAGCAACAAGTTTTACGAGGCAAGACCTTATCGTATGTAAAGGTGTTATGGCGACATCATGGTGTGGAAGAAGCGACTTGGGAGAGAGAGTCAGATATCTGGTCCAAATATTCTGAGCTTTTTGAGTCATAAAAAGGATCGAATTTTGGGGATGAAATTTCTAAGAGGGGGAGGTTGTGACAATCCGATACGTATTTATTTTGTTAATTTTCACTTTTGGTTAAATATTATGGTGTGACAAAAAGTAGAGTATAAGTTTTAATGATATGGAGGTCTGTAATCGAATTAATGAGTTGAAGAATGATTCTTAAGATATAAATTAATGATTAATATTAACAACATAATTATGAGAAAAATTAGAATGAGATAATAAGAGTGAGGTTGGAGATTTGAGTTTAGTTTAAGAAAATTTGTTGAGATTCTGGTTCAGGGATCACCGCTTGAGCGCTGAGGGCCCGCTCGAGCGAGCTATCGGGATAAGTTCAGAAAGTTCTCGAGCCTTTGAGAGAAGTTGGAGAATATATATATATATATCACACGTGAGCTCCCTAAACATCCCTTGTCTTAATTCTTTTCTCTTATCTTCCTTCTCTCTCTTCTTTTGAGAGAAACCCACCCAAATCCTCAAAACCCTAACTCTCTACCACCCAAATTGAAGATGGAAGCTTGATTAAGAGAGATCAAGGGAAAATACTAAGCTTTGGAGCAAGGAGAGTGAAGATAAAGCCTTGAGGAAGCAAAGAAACCCAACATCCAAACCCTAGGATGGAGATTTGAAAAAATCACAAGCTTTCGAGCAAATCCAAAGCAGGATGTAGATTATCTCACATGTCTTGCATAGAATTGGGTTGATATTTTGTGTATATGCGTAGAAATTGAGTCCATTGCATGCTTAATTAACATATTGGTAGATTTGTGTGTGGGCTGAGTTAATTTTCATAAAAATGGAGGTTCTTGAGAGGTGATTGCCTATGAAATTGATGACTTGTTGCATTAAAAAAGGAATTTTGAGACTTGAATCTAGTGTTTTTGGTTTCGAAATAATGATTTGAAGCATATTTGATAAAGTGTTATGTATTTTGGGGTTTAGAACTCAAAACAGGGGAGATTTTGAGATTTTCTCAGGAGACAGCGCGCTTGAGCAGTGCCCTGTCCGCTCGAACGCTCACATGGCAGAAGGTTGGGCGCTCGAGCGCCCGACGTCCGCTCGAGCAGACTCACTGCGCATCGCCAACTTCTTTTGATCATATCTCCCCCATTTAGACTCCGAATTGGGTCATTTTTATACTCAAATCGAAGCCCTAGAAATCCTCTTTTTAACAAGACTACTCTCACAAAACAATTCATTTTGTAAAAAAAGTTATAATCAAATTAGTGAGGGTATATCAAAATTTCAAAACTATTTTCACCCGTTTTCAGCCGAATATTTTGGAAAAACATGTTTTCATTAATATTGGCCCTTTTTACTAAATTTATAGTCCCTTGAACTAATGGCACACCTATGTCTATATCTAGATTGAGTTGGGAGGCATGCATTGGACTAATTGGACGGGTTTTCTTTTACATTAAACATGAGCTTCAAGTTGATATACATGATGGGTGTTACCTTTTTAAAATGATGTGATCTTCTTGCAATCAACCTTGTGTTATTGGTACTTGGTAACATGGAAGAAACAATGTGAATATGAGAAGTTATCTAATGAACGCTGTGATACATGTGATTTGGAAATTTAATGAAAAATTTGAGTTTGGAATCAAAATGGTGTATAATGGAAATTATTGGGAGACGAACCATTTGGAGGTTAGACTCCCGGGTTTTTTAACCAATAATGAACCGTATAGATTGATGTGGATTAAGTTGGCCTAGCGGGTCTGCGGTGAAAGATCAAAAACTTTCGCAAGATGGGGACCACATGCCCACTGGTTAGCCCCCGAAATGTGGTGTTGTGTCGTAGTGAATTATAGAGCTATCTATTACTCAATGGCTTCGCGTAGGCTATTGGGATTAATAAAGAGGAATTTATATAAGCTGCACCCAACACCGGTTCATTTGAGGTAATACGGTTTTGTGAAAACCAGGAAAATAAAATGAATGATTTATGGTTGAAAAATAAACAGTAAAATGGAAGTAATTTGTGTGCGTGGGTGTGTGTGTTAAAAAGTAATGATTTGGATAAACGTGCGTATTTATTCCGGTTACACCCATCACACCTCACAAATCATGCATTATATATGAGTTAATCTTTATCCTACGAGTTTCGGCTCATGTATATATGTCAAACAAATTTCAGGTTCCGAAGAGCGGGGTGACACCAAAGCTATGGATGGTTTTGGGAAGGGCCAGTAGATGAAACTATGATGTCTTTTGTTTTTGTTATACATTAAACTAAGAAAAATGATATAATGAAAGGGATAGTTAATGTTGTATGTTACTCTAAACATTTGTGGTAAATCTGGGAATGTAATTTTGAAAAATAGCTGATCATTTTATTAAAACCTTTGCAAGTTATATACAATATTTTCTTACGTCTTGGAGTATTATCTATAGATATGATTCATGGCATGTTTTGGGTTTAGCGCACAGATCTAGGTTTAGGCCGTGACAGGTAGATAACATCGCTACACATATTTCTACAACCAGTGAACAAAAATTACCCTCTTTATTCAGCTTGCTGAGATAAATTGGACATTACTTTTTTCAGTGCCGTATCTGGTTCCAGTAAAAATATTTGTCTTTTGGCTTTTTTACACCAGTCCGTGGCCCACTAACTACTTTGAAAATTTTGCCACCCTGTTTTTGAATCTTTTTCTTCTCATACCTTTCGGTCCAGAGGAAGAATCTTTTTCGAAAATAAACACATTTTCTGGCATTGAACGAATACCCTTGGTAGTTAAAGCTATATCCAAGTTACTTTTTCAGTCAACAAAATTCGATCGCGTTAGTTTGTTTTCTTTGAGTATTGACGTGAGTGAATTGAAAGCTATTTTAATCCTGATAATCACATAATTAAACTAACTGTTAATTATGACGAGCAAAACTTTGAATTTATTTTAATTTGGTTATCTCCATCATTTTAAAAAAATTCGCCAGTAGTCTGGTTCCCTATAAATAGCATGCCTCGATGGGAGGACGTCTACTATCCATCATTTATCTAAACAAGCCAATTCCTTCTAATTTTACTATCTAGGCAACGGATCCTGCCAAGTAAAATTAAATAGCTGACATAACTTTGGTCCAGTTGATAATAGTAGTGACTTAGATGAAAAATATACTATTATACACAGCTAAATGTTAACCATCACCTAATCCCAAATCAATCGCTTCGCAATGAACCATTCAGAAGGAGAAATGATTTACACTAACAATTATCCAGAATTATCCCTAAAGAAAGTTTGTACTGAAGATACCGTAATTAATCTCTCCGATGGGGAGGAAAGCTTTACTGTTAGCATGCAGGATTTAATTACATCGTTTACAAACTAGTGATGGAGACCACGGGATTTACCTATGAATAAATTCTCTCTCCCACTTAGATTTTTAAAATATTTTTTAAGATTATAAAAATTCGTTTAATTAAAATAAATTTATTAATTTCAAAAAATCACATGATCTGAAAGACTCAAACATTTTTCTGTGTACACGATTCCAAAGATTCCGATTTACCAAACCATCTTTTTGTTTTTTAATGGGTAACAAATAAAATTAGATAAATGCATAGTTTTTCCTATAGCTTTTCAATTAAGGTAGTGATTAAAGATATTCAATTATTTTATTTTAGTTACACATTTTTAAAAAAATAATAATTTATTTAGATTAAATATTTTTCTATTTAATTAATTCAAAATTCAAAATTAATTTTTACGTTTTTTCAAGATATCCAGTTTTATTAAAAAAATTGTCACGCCCCCGACTCCGAGGCACGTGAACACGATTAACAACCTAATAATCTAAGCCGATCGATGAGAAAACCTTTTTCTGTAGTTTAATTCGTGCTTGGAACCTCCTTTAAAAAAAACATACTGAATCTAGATTGTTTTAAACAAATTATCGTTTCTCAAATTTTACCTCAAAATATTCGAAGTATATTTCAAAAAAAAATTCAGCAGAATTTCCTCTGTTTTTTTAGACTTTCCCAAAATGTTTCTATAAACCTGTCAAACTCAAATCACTATATATATATATATATATATACACACACACACACACACTAAGGCACCGCCTCATTTCAACTCACAACCACCATTTAACAATTACATAACTACTGATTTCCCCACCATTGTGTTTTCATCACCTCAAACCAATCCTCAATATACATACTATTATTTAAGAAAAACTTATTCTATCTTCTACACTTTAAAACATAAATTTAATTATCAACTACAAGAGACATACATAAATAAAGAGATATAAATGCATATTTCTTTTCAAGCATCCATGAAATTCCCAATAACATTACAAATTTCTTAATATTAAATACATTATTTAAAATTACAAACTACAAACATTTTTCATTCTTTATTTACTTTAGTCTTTTACCAAACTCCATGTCGTGTCTCTTACTCTTTAAACCTGTAAAATGTTTGATGCAACCAACGTGAGCCGGAGCTCGTAGGATAAAGACTAAAAATGATGTGATGCATGATATGTAAGGTATGAGTGAGTATGCTATTGTACAATAACAATTATATCCATTCTACATCCAAACACTAGGTCACACGCACACCTTTTTAGTCTAAATGTTCATTTACCCATAGTCCCTTATCTTCACAATCTTATTTTCCAATCTTCACAATCTTACTTTCCATTGTCCCATTTGTTTAACCCGACATCGTTCGATGATATTATCAATTCACTGTTATTCAATTGTCTTCTAACTGTTAATTTCTTTTCAAATAATCTTTTCTTCGTTCACGTTTTATCATTTCTTCTCATTAATTCATTACCGAACCAACACTACGTTAATCACAATCATTCTACAACGTTCTTTATATTTCTTTCAAACTCATCGTTTCTCAAACCCACACTATATCATTGAATCCTAGACATAAACATATCAATCATATACTTTGCTCATTTTATGGGCCTCGCCCGAGGGAACACGGCACCCAACTTGCGCATGTTTTCAGTCTTTTACCGAGAATCTATTCAAGCCCAACTTATTCACATACTTAGCCATTTTCGATTTTTCAAAGGAACACCCCGGGAGGCGACCTGATTCAAAGCCATTTTTGATTTTTCGAAGGAATACCCCGGGAGGCATCTCGATACTTAGCCATTTTCGATTTCCTGAAGGAATACTGGGAGACGTCCCGATACTCAGCCATTTTTGATTTCTCGAAGGAATACCCCAGGAGGCATCCCGATACCCAGCCATTTTCTTTATTCGTTGCATTATTTCACCTTTCCATTTAATATCATCAGTTTCAAACACATTTTCATCACTCTTTTTTTTTCCTCATGTCACATCATTTAGCCTGTAAAAGTATCTAATCATTTCGTTTTAACAATAAAAGTCTCATATATACACCCAACATGATTTCTCACCGTTTGATTCTTAATTCATAAAGTCATTATAATTCACGGTTCATTTATTCCCATGGCCCACAATAACTATTGTAAATTCCATGTTCAATTGTGATTTAATACTCAACATATTCAACCATCTCATACACATGATTACAATGTATAATCATTTTATTCATCTCAAAATTCAAAATCTCAACTTCAAAGTCTACATTCATGTAATTAACCAACTCTTATTACAAACCCATTATATTACTTAGATCTTATGGGATTTATGTCTTATCATAATATAAGTTAGGTTCTTTGTTCAAACTTTTGAATTTTCAAGATAATATTATAAATTCAAGTCATAAAATAGAATTCGATATCCAACAACATAGGACAACTCGACACCTCAATCCATAAGTTATCATCACAATAAAAGTGATTTAACTCACTAATTACTTTATTTTCATGAACCTTAAGCTTCGTAACATCATCATTTGGGATTTATATTCCACGTGTTAGTGGATATTTAAATCCAACTATAAGATTTTGACTTCAAACTCATACACTAACAAATTATATATTTCAAAACATAATATACATTCTAATCGGGAATTTCCACAACCAAGTCATTTGGTATTCTACAATTTCGTGTAATAAATTTTATAAAGATCAATTCAACTTTAATGCTTAACTCCAAATGGCAAGTATACCATTATATAGTTTCAGTACAACCAAATTATAAAACACGCCCAAGCTAATATTCCATGAGCTAGCTTGAATTTTGACAACTCTCCAAATCTCATAATTTAAATACAAATTTAATTTCCCACTCCTTGTTCAACAAAACTTAAGGGTGAAATTTATAATATCACCTTCTAGGCTAAACCTCAATGAGAATGTAACATTCTAATTACATTTCATATAATTTAAACTCATAAAGTTCCAATCTTACCCATTAATCATGAGTTTACCCTTCATTAATTCACTACACAATTTCACATTATTATATCATAATCAAAGGTGACTACCACCGGTTCATGCAATAAGTCCCAAGTTTAAAATTCACACAACTTCATCTAATTGGACTTTGATATCCAAATTCCTTGTCCACCCCATCGACCACAAGAATCTCCCAATTTCTACACTCAAACCTTCGGGTTAATTTCCCATTTTCATTAATTTTCTAGAAAGTCATCATACATAACCATCCCAACTCCATAGTTTATCAATATATATATATATATATATATATATATATATAACCTCCAAAGGTTTCAATTCTCCAACTTCATCCACTTCTCACCTTTTCATAGTACTTGAACAATCCCAACTTCGTTTTAAATCTAAAATTTTTCAAAACCTCCAATTCAATGTATAATGGTAACTCAAGAACCATAAATATATAAGTAATACTGCTCATGTAGCTAATTTATTTATTCGAATCCCATGAAATCCTCACATTTCAACAACATCATCCTAGACTTGTATACACTCATTCCAAGTCTTAGAACTAATCTATGAACTTAACTTTTAATCTATAAGTTAACGAGTTACAAGGTTTTAACACTTTACAAGGTTGTAACTAAATATCCACTAACACGTGGAATATAAATCCAAAATGATGATGTTACGAAGCTTAAGGTTCATGAAAATAAAGTAATTAGTGAGTTAAATCACTTTTATTGTGATGATAACTTATGGATTGAGGTGTCGAGTTATCCTATGTTGGATATCGAATTCAATTTTATGACTTGAATTTATAATATTATCTTGAAAATTCAAAAGTTTGAACAAAGAACCTAACTTGTATTGTGATAAGACATAAATCCCATAAGATCTAAGTAATATAATTGGTTTGTAATAAGAGTGGGTTAATTATATGAACGTGGACTTTGAAGTTGAGATTTTGAATTTTGAGATAATAAAATGATTATATATTGTGATCATGTGTATAAGATAGTTGAATATGTTGAGTATTGAATCACAATTGAACATGGAATTTACAATTGTTAATGTGGGCCATGGGAATAAATGAACCTTGAATTATAATGACTTTATAAATTAAGAATCAAATGGTTAGAAATCATGTTGGGTGCATATATGAGACTTTTATTGTTAAAACGAAATGATGCGATCCTTTTACAGGCTGAATGATGTGACATGAGAAAAAAAAAGGGTGATGAAAATGTGTTTGAAACTAAGATATTAAATGGAAAGGTGAAAGAATGCAACGAATAAAGAAAACGGCTGGGTATCAGGACGCCTCCCGGGGTATTCCTTTGGAAAATCGAAAATGGCTTGGTATCGGGACGCCTCCCGGGGCCTTCAGGAAACCGAAAATGGCTTGGTATCGGGACGCCTCCCGGGGTATTCCTTCGAGAAACCGAAAATGGCTGGGTATCAGGACGCCTCTTGAGGTATTCCTTTGGGTAACCGAAAATGGCTTGGTATTGGGATGCCTCCCGAGGTGTTCCTTCGGGAAACCAAAAATGGCTTGGTATCGGGTTGCCTCCCAGGGTGTTCCTTTGAGAATAAGTATGTGAATAAGTTGGGCTTTAATAGCCCTTCGGTGAAAGACTGTGTATGACCCCTACCCGATTCATTTTGAAATGATTAAGTGTTCGAGTTATCTCGTAACCTTCGGAAGGCGTTAGGTACATCTTTGGCGTGTGTTCGGGTTCCGTTGAGACTTGTTTGATTTGGCTTAAGGTTGAAAAACCAGTTTTACGCAGAAAAACACACTGCCTTGAGGTTCGGTCGACTGGAGGGGTTGGCTCAGTCGACTGGACCGAGATTTTCTAGTTCGGTTGACTGAACTAGGGTGTTCGGTCGACTGAACCGTGGCAGTGGGCATTTTTGAGGTTTCTAGTAGGCTGTTCAGTCGACTGAACTGGGGGTCCAGTCGACTGAACTGAGAATTTTGATGTTTTTCTATAAATATCAAGGGCTGAGATATTTTGATAGAGCTTTCTTCTAAGCTAAGTTTCGGTTTCCTCTGCTTTCTCTCTAGATTTCTAAGGGCCCGAGGCTTAGTTTTCAGCAATCTGACTATGGATCCTTGATGCTGGTGCTCGGGGCTTCGTATATATCCAGACAGAATTTAGTTTCGTCGAGGTTCAGTTTTCGTGGCTTCGAGTTTTGACTCATCGAAGTAGGATTCTAGACCTACTACTATTATGAGGGTGTTATATGCAATTATACTTGCTTTCACCGGGTAAAAATGCATAAAATGTTGTTTACATATTTTAAACCGTGGTTTTTGGATAAAAATGAGTTTTTACGCCTTTTTCTTGATTATATACATGTTTCGCGTACATGGTATCCATGGTTTTCAAAAAGAGATTTGAAAATGGTGATTTGTGAAATTAGGTGAAAAACATGCTTTTGGAGGTTCGGAGCTAACTCGCGGGGTTGAGTCTCACCTTTTAAACGTTTTGTTAGAAATGGTTTTAGATCTCTATTTTAATGGATTAGATCTCTTTTTATGCATGTGTTGTATAAATCATTTTACGGGTTTTCATAGTTAAGCGATTGGGATTTTAAAATATTTTCCATAGATGTAACGTGACATTGTGTGTGTTAAGTTGGGCTTTCATTGCTCCTCGGTGTAAGTTCGAAAACGTGCGCAGAGTAGGTCCCTACGTCCCTTCGGGTTAATCCCCGTAAACGAGGTTGTTGGGTGCTTAGTGCCCTCGGGCTGTGGTCCCGTAAATTAAGTGGTTGTGTGGGTGCTTAGTGCCCTCGGGTGTGACCCCGTAAACTAAGTCGGTTGCCTCCGTTAATGATATTATTGTTGTAACTCCGTATAGAACTTGTCATTACTAAACATACGGGTCGAGGGTAATGGACGACAGTCTATAGTTGTTACCTTTGTCGATGTGGCAGAGTCGGTACATAGGACTACATTTATATCTTTCTCCGCGGCTGAGTAGCCTGAGTGGAGCTTACTATTTTATTACAGCTTATCGTTTTATTTCCCTAAGTTGTGTGTTCCGAGTGAGAAAATAACGTTTGATCCCGGTTGTGTGATCCGGGTGAACAAAATTAAGTTTTTGGTTACTGCTTTCCCTTAACTGTGGCATAATATATGTTAGGATGATATGCATAGTTTGAATGATGAAAAATGTGGGGTTTTATGAGATAAAACCTTTTTGAGACTTGTGATAATCTGACGAAAAACTTGTGATTTTGGAAGAAAAACCTTTTTGGCTCCTGTGGTTGAGCCCGTGTGTGTATAATTGCATAGCCTACTTTACAGTTTTATTGTCTATGTTCTATTAGGTTTCGGCTCACGGTGTGGGATTTTGTTGTAAAACCTTTTCAGATGAACATGGGGAGTTGACCTAGTTGCAGAGGTAATGGAAGACTTGCTGTAATTTTTTCTATTTTTGTACATGTACTTTTACATGTAACGCCTGTGATGGCTGGTTCTATACGCCTTTTGGCGATATGTTTATTCATGTATCAGATGCATGTTTTCAGTTTATGAGTGTTGAACTGTGAGGATCTTTTATCCAAATGTTATATTTTGATTATCAACTATGAAACCTATTTTTCCTTAAATGGGTGTTTTGGTGGACTTTCGCGTGACCCGTATGTTCGGGGCGTGACAGACCGAAAACTTGCGCAAGCTGGGTGCCGTTCCCATCGGGTTAATCTCCAAAAATCTGTGCTTTAGGTGCCATGTTCCCTCGGGCGAGGCCCGTAAAATGAGCAAAGTATATGATTGATATGTTTATGTCTGGGATTCAATGATATAGTGTGGGTTTGAGAAACGATGAGTTTGAAAGAAATATAAAGAACATAGTAGAATGATTGTGATTAACGTAGTGTTGGTTCGGTAATGAATTAATGAGATGAAATGATAAAACGTGAACGAAAAAAGATGATTTGAAAAAAAATTAACAGTTAGAAGATAATTGAATAACACTGAATCAATAATATTATGGAACGATGTTGGGTTAAACAAATGGGACAATGGAAAGTAAGATTGTGAAGATTGGAAAATAAGATTGCGAAGGTAAGGGATTAAGGGTAAATGAACATTTAGACTAAAAAGGTGTGCGTGTGACTTAGTGTTTGGATGTAGAATGGATATAATTGTTATTGTACAATAGCATACTCACTCATACCTCACATATCATGCATCACATCAATTTTAATCTTTATCCTACAAGCTCCGACTCACGTTGGTTGCATCAAACACTTTACAGGTTTAAAGAGTAAGAGACACGGCATGGAGTTTGGTGAAGGATTAAAGTAAATGAAGAATGAAAGATGTTTGTAATTTGTAATTTTAAATAATGTATTTAATATTAAGAAATTTGTAATGTTATTGGGAATTTCATGGATGCTTGTAAAGAAATATGCATTTATATCTCTTTATTTATATATGTCTCTTGTAGTTAATCATTAGATTTATGTTTTAAAGTGTAAAAGATAGAATAAGTTTTTCTTAAATAATAGTATGTATATTGAGAATTGGTTTGAGGTGATGAAATCACAATGGTGGAGAAATCAGTAGTTATGTAATTGTTAAATGGTAGTTGTGAGTTGAAATCAGGCGGTGCCTAAATATATATATGGTGATTTGAGTTTGACAGGTTTACAGAAAAATTTTGGGAAAGTCCAAAAAAATAGAGGAAACTCTGCCGAATTTTTTTTGAAATATACTTAAAATATTTTGAGGTAAAGTTTGAGAAATGATAATTTGTTTAAAACAATCTAGATTTAGTCTATTTTCTTTAAATGAGGTTCCAAGCACGGAATAAACTACAAGAAAAGGTTTTCTCATCGATTGGCTTAGATTATTAGGTTGTTAAGCATGTTCACGTGCCTCGGAGTCGGGGGCGTGACAAAAATCATCTTAAACGTGATATTTTGTAAAAAAATAAAATATCTAAATTTTTTCTATTTAATTAAAAATTTTAATTAAAAAACTTAATTTTATTTTTCTTTACAAAATATTTAATTTAAATTAAATTTTTTGAATTAATTAAATTAATAAAAAAATATAAAATAGATATACATTATCCACGCAGTTTATAAGAATATAAATACAAGATATGTATATATCACAGTTCTATGATCAATTCGAAACTCTAAAGAGTTTGAGTCTCCTGTTGAAAATAAGTTATAATAATCTTTTTTTGAATCTGCTTCCTATATTCCGATTGTATCAGGAATCTCTGATACACTATGATATACAAATATATTATATCAGAATCAAAACATAACAGAAAAACTCGATCAAAATAGCCTGGAACAGCACCACCACCGCCGGCCACCAGCCCCGCCGCTAGCGCCACCGTTGCGGCTAACTTCAGGAGGCTTTTGCCGCCTCCTTCGTGCTCCATTTTCGACATCATTCTTTTTAAAAATAGCTCTCGATCAATATTATTTTTTTGTCAAAAAATCGAAACAAAAATAGCTCATAAAATAGCCCCGAAACAGCCTCGAACACAGTGCTGTCGTTTCCCCTACGCCGCCCCCGCTTTTCGCCGCTCGTTTGGGTTTTTCCTTTGTGGTCTTGGCTCCCGTTTTTTTTTTTGAAAAATAGTACTAACATCCAGCAATATGATGCTTCAAAGAACACCTCAAAGATAATCCGAAAAAGCTCTCGAAAATAGCCCTAAGAAGTCACTTGTTGCGCCGTCGCCTGTTTTTCTGTACTATTTTGCTGTTGTTTTTTTCATATTTTTTCACTATTTTTCAGTAGTATTTTACTGTTATTTTATGCCTAAAAATATGCTTAAATCAGTCTAAAAACATTGCAAAAAACCATAAAAACGGCCCCAAATCGCCATTGGGTGGGCTATTTTTGTGCCAATTTTTTAAATATTTTTGGGACTTGTTTTAATACTATTTTTAAACCTAAAAATTACAAAAAAAAAAAAAAAATTTGCTAAAAGAACTGTCAAAAAACTGTGAAAACACCACCGCAATTCGTGGCTTGTAACACCCGAAACCACCGCCGGTGCCGCCGCTTAATCTTTGTGTTCTTGAATATTCAAAATATTCTTAAATATTCTAAACTAACATTTAAAAACAAAAAAAAACCTTTTTACATCGAAAATCTATATCCCGTAGGCTCACATCCGATCTAAAAAACTTAAATTATCACGATCAATCCTCGTGGTGAAAAAATTAATTATAATCATCATCCAAACCATTCAATGAAATATGAATAAAAAAATTATCATAAAATCGAAATTGTAACGCCTGCAAAATAAAGTTAACACAGTTTTAAATCTACCCGACCCCTTGATAAACCGTAAATAAAAAATAAAACGGCTCTGATACCAATTGTTGGAGGCAAACTGTCAAGACCATTATAACGCCTCAATCTCGTTTTAATATAATTCGAATATATATATATGAAACCCAACAGGTGTGAAAGCCCTTTCCTTGAAAATTATACCTTTAAATAACCCATATGCTTTAAAATACATTTGTGAGGAACTTGATTTAAAACAATTTTTGACGTTGAAACCCAGCGGAGACCGCTCGAGCGGACACCATTGCTCGAGCGGTGACACACGTGAGAGTTTTGCCCAAAAATTGTGAAAAACATTTATATTTTTGAAAACAAGATTCAAATGATTAGTTTTATGAAACCTGTCTAGAGAAAATAAAACTGAAGTAATTCCTCATAAACTAAACATTGTTACCAAAATCATTCATTGGAAATTAAACACCCAACTTAACCAAAACTGAAACGTCCTCGCATGCATGCATTACATGAGCATATGACCTTAAAGTTTTACAAAAATCGTATTCCAATCTATAATCACAACATTTCAAAGGTCCAAAGAAGGAATTATATCTTTACACTTTCGTTTCTCAAAAATCAACTATCTAAATAAATGTAATTCTCTCAATTCTCCAAAAAGTGCTACCGGCCACTGGTGCTACTCCAAAGCCTTCTTTCTGCTATCACCTGAAAGGTTGAATAACATGAGCCAAAACTCGTAGGAACAAGACTAATATTGAATATATACATGACATGCGAAGATGGTTATACAGGATATACACATAGGTTTAATCAAATTCATATCTTTCATTCCAAAGCAAATTTTCCATGCATAACCGGGTATGTACAAAACAAGTTGTCATATTAGACACCTTGATTTTTTTTTGGGAATTTGGCCCTCTTACCATTCTTGGTCAACCCAACACATTTAATATTCTCAATTCTCAAATTATGGTTTTATTAACCCAATAAATTATAAAACACGCTTACACACACAGTTGACATTTCTTGTATTTCACCAACTTGTGGTTAACAAACATAGGTGCCGACGCCGAACGAGCGTATAGACCCGCGTCACGTTACAATCAACCTGGCCACATGGGCTCCATGGAGTAATGAGACGTTTTACACCCCGACACGACTAACGTCCTTTCTCGGTTCACTAGCTAGCAGGCAGAGAACCCAATCTGCGTAGTTTTTCGATCTTTCACCGTGGAGCAACTCGTGCCCAACCTTAAACGATCCCTTAGATCCCAAATCGGCCCTTTTTATATACATATATCACGACACAACACTCACACGTGAGTCCAACCCAAGTGGTTCCTCTCACCATGTGAGATCCTGACCCGTTTTTTTTTTTTGGCATTTTTCAACGCGTGTTTAGCGCCTTGCTTTTGCATGTTTAAATGCTTTTTGATGCATGATCGGGGTTAGACATGCATGCGGGATTGGTTTCCGGGGCCGTGAGATGTTGCGGTGTGAATTTTAAAAATTTAAAAAAAAGATATTTTGGAGGCCTATAAATATCTGGAGTTAGATATTTTTAAAATTTCTCCAATAAGTTTCTTTTTGCTTTCTACCTTCTCTCTAACTTCATGGGGGCCCTAGGCTCGATTTTTAACGATCAAACAACGGATCCTTACTACTGGTACGGTTGGCTATGCGTTCTTCTAAACGAAATTTTATTTCGACGAAGCTTAATTTTGCACGTGGTTCGAGGCATCGAATTTTTAACTCAACGAGGTAGGATCCTAGACTCTCGCGTGTTATAAGGGTGCTACGTGTAATTGTGTGTATTTTACCGGTTTAAAATGCATGAAAAACCATTTTATGTAACGGGGATTTAGGTTTTCAAAATCGTTTTTGGTTGGTTTTGGTTGGATGGAATCGGGGTTTAGGGGTTTCTTTCGAGATTTGGGTGGTAGTCTTGGGCTTGTGTATGTCCGAGGAGGTTGAAAGAAAGTTTGGTTGCATCGATTTTGAGTTTGGAGGGTTGTTAAATGGTTGTTGAATGGTTGGAGGCTTCAAAATTTGTAAAAGGGTGAGTTTCTAGCGTTGGACCGCTTGAGGGACTGCTCAAGTGGTCTAGGGGGCGGTCTTGGAGTGTTTTCGGCTTCTTGTTGCAGGCTTGACCGCTGGGCAGACTGCTCGAGCGGTCTAGCCCACGGTCTATTTTTCACTGGTTCAAAATTCGTTTTTAAAATCGATGTATCCCCCTCATCCGAACTCATAATTGGGCCATTTTTGTGTTCAAATTGAAGCCCCAGAAGTGTTTTTTCCAATAACACATCTCTCATGTTAAAATTCTTTTTGTAGAAAAAATTACGATCAACATAGTGAGGGTATGTCAGAATTTCTTAACCGTTTTTCACCCGTTTTTGGCCGAATGTTTGGAAAATGTTATTTTTCATCCTTGGGAGTACTTTTTTTATCAAATTTCTTATCCCTTGGGAGTTTGTTTGTGTTTTGTTGGCCATGTTAGGCGTGTGTGGGTTCGTGTTGGCCGTGCTGGGCGTGTGTTGGTCTGGGTTATGATGTGCTGGTGATTGGGTCCTTAGTTTTCAATTGATTTCCTATGGTATTCAGTTGATTAATTATGGGATTAGTCGACTGAAATACTGTTGGATTCTTTTTGGGGTTCGATTGATCGTGTTGTGGTTTCGAGGGTTGTATCGTGACCTCGGGTGTTTTTTTAGGTGCCGTCCTCAGGGGTGATGTGCATGGCTAGATGTGGGTTGTTGGGGCACGATTGTGTGCGTTGTGGTTAGGTATGGAGTGTGTTTGGGCCTGTGGCACCTTTGGAGGAATGGTGGTGTTTTTTAACCTCGTGGTTTGAGGGGTTTAGCATTTGCCTTCGAGTTAAGCTTGGTTTTGTGTGTTATTGGTTGTCCATGTGAGTGGATGTCAGGCTGTTTGACGGGTGGCATAATGATGTGAAGTTATATATGGCTATGTGCATTTATAACTCTAGTTTATTTATGTACGGATTATGTGAGTGGATTACATGGCTTTGATGTCGCTACGTGTAATGTGGTTTATGCTTTAGAACTCATAATTTTATAGGCATGTAAATGTGGGCTATGAGGAACCGATGTATGTAGTGCATGTTGCATGGGTTGCAAGTGCTGTGTGAGTCGCGTGTGTAGTATGTGACGTGGTTTGTGATACGTAGTGATAGTACGTGATTTTATGCATTTAAATCCTGGTTAAGTTATGCATAGGTGTATGAAATGGGATAGATGAACATGTGGTTCTGTGAATATCAGCTCTGGCTGACGATGATTACGTTAAGGCCATACGGTCATTCGGTTTCAGTCCGAGAAGATTGCGTTGGGGTTACGACCCTTCGGTTAAAGTTCGTAAAGAGGCATTTGATAGGGCTACGGTCCTTCAGTGAAAGTCCATAAAGATGCATTGATAGGGGTTACGGTCCATCGGTGAAAATCTGAGAAGATACATGGATTGCATGAACTACATTATGGGACGGATGAAACCAATTTCAATTTTTTTTAAGAGTCGTGTGAATCGCGATCTAAAACTCATTTTCAAACTATTTTCGAGGCTCTTGTGATTGAGTCAAAAGATGGTTGTTATCCTTGCGTTCCTTTGCATGTGAAAATTGTTTTAAAGGCTTGAAAGAGAGTCTAAAACTATACCTCGTTTTTCTAGCATGTTTTTCTTATATTGCATGTGTTGTTTAGTATCTGTTGAGATTTAGCTCATGATGTGGGATTTGACTTTCTTCATGTACCGGTCACGCAGGTTGATCTGGAGGTGCCAGAGAGGTGGAAGAGCTGTATTCATTCTTTTTGTTCTTTATGTTACATGTATGTTCTAACATATTTTCTCGGTGTTAGAACCATGTAATGTATGCCATTTGGCGATTATATACAATGCATGTATGATTTTATTTGAGAGTGTATTCTCGGGTTAGTTGTTTGTGGATGTTTCACGTGACCCAGAGTTTGGGGCGTGACAGATTGGTATCAGAGCTCTGGGTTTGAATACCTAGAGCCGTGGGAAGAGGGTGCATCACCATGTGAGATTGATTGCGTGTGCTTGATTGCATGTGTTTAGACGCTTTGATAACATGAACGTGTCAGTATGTTAGATATGTGAATG